>JARHVA010002341.1:272500-295000 GCA_037957365.1 Torreya grandis
TTTCATATACTCTATCATGCCCTAAAATAGTTCTACATAGAGCTTGTGTGTTGTTTATAAAAAAATGAGAAATAAGTTAAATATTAATTAGATAAAATGAAATGAGCTAAATCAAGATGTAAAAATATATGCATGATTTAAATAGTCAATAATTTGTAATTTTCCATATTTGGAAAGATGCTAAAAATGGAAAATTTAAGAAGGAAATAAATTAGTAGAAAAAAAGAATTTAGGACTGAGATTGAGACTGTAAATTTGACTGTGTGATTGTGTTAACTACCTATGAATCATAAATAAGGATTCTCTTGATCTCTGAAAAAGGCCACTATAATCAAATATGGGTATGGTGTGCTAATTTACTTAGAGATATTCAAATTATGGTAGGGATTTTACACTTCATAAAAATATGGGTTTATATGTTGTCACCTTTTGGTCATGTGTATGTTTTTTGTGACGAGCAAACTATTATAGAAGACACTGTATACCTTCTTCACCAAAACCCTAGATCAATGACACAATAGGATGATGCAATCACATGGTGAAAATGGGTTAGAATTTAAATTTGTGCTTGACCTCAACACTTACTATGTTGAATGATGCCTATATGCCAATACTCCAAAGAGGGATCAAACTCCATGTAATTATCCCATGCTATGGTGGTGTGTGAAATACGAGTGATAAATGTTAAATGATAGTGTAATTATATGATTCAATAATAAATTATGAACTTTGAGGTTTATTTAGACTTATCTCAAGGCTACTAGGGTTGTGAGGACTTAGAATTTGGGAAAATAGGTTGTTTTCTCTCAATGCACAGTTAGATATTCTAATGATTTTTAATCATGAACCTTTAGGGGATAATGACTTGAACATGTGGATTTATAGTGATGATTTTATAATTCATTTAGATAGGGATTTTGAAACATGTGGGATGACCTATTTTGAGAATTTGAATTTGATAAAATAGTCATTATTTAGCAAGAAGATGTGGGTAGAATAATTGGATAGTACCAAGGAGTTGCAAAGTTGAAATAGGGTAGCCTTGTCTAAAGAGAAGATACATATAATTTGAAAGTGTAGATTAGTCAAAAATCTAGCTTAGAATTTTGGATAGAGATGTTTAGATTTAGAATTTACTCAAGAGGTAAGAGTCATCCACATAAAAGGTGAAGGAAGGATGGTCAAGGACCATGGAATAGGCATAAGCTATGTGTGTATAAGGAGTGGTCACAAGTGCATTATTTTAACAATAAATTTTAATTTATGTGTTTACATTTTCCTTCCCTTTTATTCTATTAAAGTATCAAAGCAAAATTAATAGATTAAAATTAAAAAGTACATACAGAAACTTACCTATGAAGAATAGTCTTAGATGTAGGCCACAATATTGAATTATGCTTCATGCAAAACTAAAATGAAACATGTATAAATAATTCTTTACTTAATATGTAAATATAAAAGTAAGATACATGAAACTTATATATCTAAATAAAAAAAAATGAATACACCTAATTGGGTATGTGAACTATTATATTTTTTGGTGCAAAACTTGAAACTATAGAGGATATGACCCTTGGATATTTATTATTTATTGAAACACTTGGATTGGATTGTGCATGTCCCAATTCTCATTGATATGAGAGTGATAAATAATTTAGGGTGTGCTTGAATCCATTATTTCATATTAGCTGTGTAGCTTTGAATCCTTGTATAAATTCTAAAAGATCATTTTGGTGAAAATTTGATGTAAAGAGAAAAATCAACTATTGTAGATAGAATAAGATTCATGTATGGTGCAAACCTACTACAAAAATAGAGTAATCTAATTATGATGTTTATAGTGTAGAGAATGACAAGTATTTCCATTCCATATATGAAACTATGCAAAAATGAGCAAGGAGTTGGTCATGTGCTGCACACATGCCCCAAATCTAATATTTGGGTGTATGTGAATTTTGAAACTAAGTAATATCATATAATTTTATAACCAAATTTGTCTAAACCATATTGGAAAAAATGCAATGCATGATTCACCCAAATTGAAATAACCTATTCATATTTATAAAAATTATGACTTGGTACCTATTAAAAATAATTTTATGCATTGAACCTAATTTTGAGAATTCTAGGAATCATTGTTTTTTTGAACTAGGACAAGAATGCATTGTTTTGGACATGTCTAGCTTGTACCCTTGTCCAAATGGAACATTATTGTCCAAACATGATTTTTAGTTAAAATGTGAGCATGGTTCATGATAAACTATGTAAAGCCTACTAATTTTTGACTAATTTTTATATTGTTTTATTTTTCTTATTACGACAAGCCACAATGTATGCCCCCTTTTTTGAGGTGAGTTGTGAAGCCTACATAATAAATTAACTCAAAATAAAAAGTTATGTGAGAGATGTTATGAAAATATGCAAATATAAATAGTAATGATAACATGAATGTCATGGCATCATCATATATAAATTTCACACACTAATGATATAAGATACATGTGGAAACAATCAAACACAATGATAATGTTAATATATATGTTAGAATTTAGGCGCACAAATAAGTGATCGTATGTTGAAGATAGTTGAAATTGATTAGAAAAAATTAGGGAGGATGCATGATATCCATCATGGCATGAAAAATTTGGGGAGATGCATGATATCCATCATGGCATCAAAGATTGAGAAAATAATCAACAAATATCATGACCATGATGCACACATACAAACAGTACATGAAAATCACACAAAACACACAATAAGGCCAAGGTACCACCTATAATGGACATGTTTAAATGTCACTCACATGTATAGAGATACACAATGAAGACTTAGAGACACAATCAAGGACATTTTCAAATGTCCACAATCTAAATAAGATGAATACACACAATACCATGAAATAAAGAAATAAACATGAAAAACATGCAAATTAAAATTAATAAACATTAGCAACTTGTAACACTAGTATATTTAGCTACTCAGGTATCTAGTAATATATCAATGTAAATTAAGTGAGAAAATAATTGTGTAATATAATTTACTAAGGTATGAATAATAGGGATATTCATAAAATGATAAAACATATGTAACATAATGTCCCTAGTGAACTTCTTATGATATAAACAAGTTGTATTATGATTCTAATTGGTTTGAATCTTGAGAATTAGATAATGTGGTCATAAGGACAAGTACCTTAGAATTAGCTAAGATTGTAGTGCATTATTGGATGGGATAGAGTGGTTTTATTAGTGTAAATTTTTTGGGCCTAAGATAGTATCACCACCTAAAACTATATCTAGAAATGAAAAGTTGTATGTTCTACGACTCACTAAAGTACACCTATGAATCATATTTGATATAAACCATGATATATATAAGTAATGCAAATACTAAACAGAAATCAACTAATGTAAATGGACTAAATAAAGTATGCATAGGTCATGGTTTTTAGAATTTTTTGAAACATTCCAATTTTTTTGTATTTTGAGAATAATAGTATGATAAAAAATAATCTATGTACAATGAAAAGTGATAATAGAAATAAAGGATCACATCAATGAGATGACTCTGTATAAATCCTGTATCATCATAATCATAATAATACGTTGCGCTATAGTTCTCATCATGGTTATAATCATCTTCTTGATCCTAAAATTGTTGTATGCCATTATTGTCTTATTTTATATCTTTATATGTGAAACAAACTACCCCATATTGTGGTATTGACTTTTTTTATTTCTCTTGTTCAATATTTAATATATCATTTGCCATTATTATTATTCCATTATTTGTATTTGTTTATATACTAGTTTAATGTATTATTTATTTTTGTTGCTCTTATGCTAAAGAGGTTCCACTTTTTCTTGAAATTGTAATCATTGCACTTAAATGTTTGAATGTGACATAGTTATGATCTTACCAATTGTTTACCTCATTTTTTTCATCCATGATCTTCCTAATTTAGCATTATATTTGGCCAAACTAAGACATACATGAAATATCACTGAACATGTTTTTAGACCAAGTGTGAAAGGTGGATCAATGGATAAAATAAATTATTTAGATGTAGTTGTCTCAATTTAATGTTCCTCGTCATATCTACAGACTTGTAGGAGTGTCATGATACAAACACTCATTTCAGTAATGTTATTGATCACAATAGTGGTGCATTATTTTCCATCTATAAGGGGGTTAAAAACCAAAGTCTCTAAAATGATGAGTACTTTTTAGTTGACTCCTTTGAAACCAAACTTGTAACATTAGCTTTTTTAGGCATCTCTTTTTTTAACCTCTTTTGTTAAAAATCCTTTTTTAAATACATTGTATTTATTATGTTTCACTTGTTTTGGTAACTTCTCTAGTAACTTCTATTTTTCTTGATGTATATTTTGTTCCTTTACTTTTAAAATTATTCTTGTTTTTATTGTTCTTTTTGTTATCATACTTTGTCATTTTGATCTTTTTGTACTCATGTTTGCTCTAGTTTTTCCTTTTGAATATTTTCTTGGTATAAATTATCCTTTGGTATCCATACTTGTTGTCTTTGTTCTTTTTGTACTAATTCTTATTTTTTCACTTGTTCCAATGTGGGTTTCTTGATTGATTTATCTACTATATGATCACCACTATCAATGTTACTTTGTAATTTTTTCTTCAAATCCACACAACTATATACATGATACCCATGAATTTTATGATATGCACAATAATATTTTGATCTTATTAAAATATTTATAGGAGGTAGTTTGATCAAATTTTTGCCAAGAATTTATCTTATAATCTCACTTTCATTCTTACTATCCTTTTGTATAATTTTTTAAGCATTGGTTTTACATGTATTATGTTTTATCTTCTAGATATGAAGTCTTGGTAGACACAAAATTGTTAGATGGAGATACAAATGCATGATTAAAACTAGCATATTCTAAATTATTTGGATATGTGAATTGATTTTCCAATGATGTGATCTTTAAACTAAAATAATTATTTTTATTTTACAACTCTTCTTTGATATTTATCATAGTGAATATTTGATCTCAAAGGGATTCATAAATACAAACACTAGGTAGTTCACTTGGCACTATATGTTTGGATACCTTACATTTTGGGTTAGTGATAACATGGACCTAGTTAGAGGTATAGTAACTACCACAACATTGATTTTTAGGAGGGAAATATTATTTTATATCCATTTTAAACTATCAAAACATCAAAATGATAATAAGAGAAGAGAGACATAATAACACTAAGAAACTATCCAACATACTAAAGAAATAACAACTTTATGGTGTGCACTGTTAGGGTGTGGATCTAAAAGCTTCAACTATGCAGACAAAGAAGAGGAGGTTGCTGAAGTTCCAGAAGTACCGGCATCGGTAGCATGACCGACATCAGTCAGATACAGTGCAGAAGGTAACTGACGTCAGCAGGGAGTCGGCCGACATCAGTCAGCACCAGACCGATGTCGGTCGCCTATGGCGGTTCCAGAACTATTGTTGACGAACAGTCAATTAAGTGAAGTGAGTGTTTGCATGTTAAAGGGCTAATTATAGTCATGAGCTATGTGTCTAATTATTGTAATTAGAAGTCTATTTTTGTATGCATGGGATTCTATTTAAAGACCCATGAGGCATGTATTGTAAATCAAGCAAGCAAGTAAAGCATTGAAGCAAGGAAGCAAGGTCAAGGAGATCTACAAGTAAGTAAGGTCAAGGAGATCAGCTGAAGCATTCAAGGAGGGGTTAACAACTCAGGTTGTTGAGTTGGTTGTGGTACAAGAGAGAGAGGGAAGAAGGTCTTGAGGTGTGGCAAGCCTTTGAGGTGGAGGAAGAAGTGGCATCTTTCTTATTGTATTTTCTTCTAAGAGTATTTAATACAAGATTGTGTATTGTCTCTCAAATTCTTTGTTGTTTCAAGTTTCTAGTTACTTAATCATTCTGGTATAATTTCATGTTTAATTTCTTATAAGAAAAGTAATCAATTGTGCTTCCTTGGAGGGGTTCCTAACAGTTGGTATCAGAGCTACAGTTGCAGGGAGCAGGTTATTGTTTGATTATAGGTCATTCACAGGGGTTTCTATTTGAGTGGGAGTTCAGCAATGGCAGAAGAAAGTAAGCTATGAATGGATAAGTTTAACGACAAGAATTATCAACATTGGAGGATACAGATAGAGGATTATCTGTATCAGAAGGATTTATACTTACCGTTGGATGGGGTTGCATGCAAGCCCACAGATATGAAGGATGAAGAATGGAATGTTCTTGATCAGAAGGCTCTGGGTTCCATAAGGTTGAGCCTTGCATCGTCTATGATTTCCAACTTATCACAGTGCAAGACAACGGAAGAGTTGATAAAATCTTTGGTGAATTTATATGAAAAGCCCTCGGCTTCTAATAAGGTACTTCTTATGAAGCAGTTATTTACTTTGCAAATGCAGGAATGTGGATTAGTACATACTCATCTTAGTGATTTCCATGGTTTGGTAAACCAATTAGCTTTAGTCAATATTGTTTTTGATGATGAAGTAAAGGCTCTCTTAATTTTATGCTCTTTACCTGAAAGTTGGGATAGTTTGGTTATGGCAGTAAGTAATTTTGTGTCTGCATCTAAAATCTTAAAAGTTGATGATGTTGTGAGTGTAATCTTGAATGAAGAAATACGCAGGAGAAGCACAGGTGAATCATTAGGGAATGCTCTAAGTGTAGAAAGTAGGGGAAGGCAAAGAGAGAAGGTCGAGCAAGGGAAATCAAGGTCGAAGGTGGGAAGGAGATCTGAATCCAGAGGTGTTACCTGCTGGTTTTGTGGAAAGAGAGGACACACAAAGAAAGAGTGTTGGTTGAGGGATAAAGAAAATCAACATGAAGGTAATGAAGAAACAAAGGATGTAGGTATTGTGGCACAGGACGCTCTCATACTTTCTTTGGATAGTCAGGTAGGATCATGGATTTTAGATTCTAGTTCTTTTTTTCATGCATCCCCAAACAGAGATTTGTTCCATGAGTATGTCCAGGGATACTTTGGAGTGCTTTATTTAGGGGATGGTACGCCTTGTCAAATAGTTGGCAAAGGGAAAGTGCAGCTGAAATTGCAGATGGACAACACATGGGTGTTAAAGAAGGCTATGCATGTCCCAGTTCTGAAGTAGAGTTTGGTTTCTGTAGGAAGGTTGGGTGAAGAGGGATGCATAGTAACCCTCATAGCGGATTCTTGGAAGGTTACCAAGGGTGCACTTATTTTAGCAAGAGGTAAGAAAGTAGGTACTCTTTATCTATCTACTTGTATTACTGATTCTACTTCTGGTTTATCTACTTCAGCTGTAGATTCAAAGATGTGGTTTAATAGGCTTGGTCACATGAATAAGAAGGGAATGGACATTCTTGATTCAAAAGGTTTGAGTTTAGATTTAGAGGGCAGTGATCGAGTTCATTGTAAGAAAAGGAAATTTGATGCTTTTGACAAGAACAGGGAAGCCTTGGTGTTTATGGAGGAGATGAAGGATATAGATCAGTCACAGGGGCTGAATGATTCTGAGTAGGGCAATATGGACAGGGGTTTGATCCAAGATGAGCTTGCAAATAAATAATTCATCACTTATAGGAATACACAGACACTGATGTCGGTCACTTGGAACAGATGTCGGTCAGACAGATACCGACATCGGTCATGTGCATACCAGCAGGGTCGGTAGAGTTAGGCAGGATAAGTCTAATGTCGGTCAGGCAGGAACCAACGTTGGCATAGGGGACACCAGCGTCAGCCAGGGAAATGATGTCGATAGTTAGGGTTAGTGCAGGGAATCGACATCAGTTAGGAGCAGACTGGGAGATGGCCGAGATTGGTCATTGGAACGGATGTTGGGTGGACAACAAGCTGTCAAGGAGTCTTAAATGCCCATATGGAGGTCAGAAAGGGTAAGTGAACCTCATATTCATTGTTCACCTTATTTATATTGCTTACTGATGGTCAAGAACTAGGAATATGTGAAGAGGCAATGCAGGTAGAATCCAAAAATAGTGGGAGCTTGGCATGGATGAGGAGTGTGAGTCCTTGGAGAAGAACCAAATAGGTATTTGTTGGTGGAGTTGTTAGCTGGAAGAAATCACTGGATGAGGGATGGATTCCCAAGTTAGAGAAGAGAGTGGATGGACACGTGAGACAGAAGGTTAGGGCATATAGTCTTGAGTAGGTTGCAGGACAATGGAGGTTTGACCATTGTATTTTTCTTTACCAGGTTGGATAATATTAGCTACATTATCCTGTTATTGTATTGTGTTGCTTGTTGCAGGGTTTCATATACAGGGAGTTTCTGAGCTAAGGGTAAAGTTAGTTCAGAGGTATGTCATGAAGAATTTTGGAGTAGCAAAATTCTTTTAGCATAAGTGACAGGTATTGCATCACAGGTTGTGTGGTGGTTGGTCTTCAGGATTGATCTTGAAGAGGGATACAGAGCCAAGGGAATGAACTAGATGGTGTAAAAGTATAGGTACAGTTGTAGCTATTTATCTCCAAGTGGGAGATTATTAGGGTGTGGATCTAAAAGCTTCAACTATGTAGACGAAGAAGAGGAGGTTGCTAAAGTTCCAAAAGTATCGGCGTCGGTAGCATGACTGACGTTGGTCAGATATAGTGCAGAAGGCAACCTACGTCAGTAGGGAGTCAGCCGATGTCAGTTAGCACCAAACAGATAGGGACCGATGTCGGTCGCCTGTGGTGGTTCCAGAACTACTGTTGATGAATAGTCAGTTAAGTGAAGCAAGTGTTTGCATGTTAAAGGGCTAATTATAGTCACGAGATGTGTGTCTAATTATTGTAATTAGAAGTCTATTTTTGTATGCATGGGATTCTATTTAAAGACCCATGAGGCATGTATTGTAAATCAAGCAAGCAAGTAAAGCATTGAAGCAAGGAAGCAAGGTCAAGGAGATCTACAAGCAAGTAAGGTCAAGGAGATCAGCTGAAGCATTCGAGGAGGGGTTAACAACTCAGGTTGTTGAGTTGGTTGTGGTACAAGAGAGAGAGGGAAGAAGGTCTTGAGGTGTGGCAAGCCTTTGAGGTGGAGGAAGAAGTGGCATCTTCCTTATTGTATTTTCTTCTAAGAGTATTTAATACAAGATTGTGTATTGTCTCTCAAATTCTTTGTTGTTTCAAGTTTCTAGTTAATCATTCTGGTATAATTTCGTGTTTAATTGCTTATAAGAAAAGTAATCAATTGTGCTTCCTTGGAGGGGTTCCTAACATGCACTATAAAGAACCATATACTATAATATATATTATAGGTATTTTTAAAATTTTAAAGATTTTTTTGATTAAAATTAGTAAATATATGAAATCCATAAATTAATTTGAAAATAGGTTCACCATTCATCTCCTAAGACAAATTTATGAAAAAATATTAAATTACAAATCCATAAAAATTCATTTAATGTTTTGGTGAAAAAATATATATTTCTGATGTTATCAATAAAAATTAAAAACCTCTAACAATTTTGAAAATATAGCAATTATGGGTCAGATATGATCTAAAAAATAAAAGTTAAGCCACAATCCTAAGAAATAAAAACCCTTATAGGAAAATGAGGGTGAAATCCTAAGGCAAACAATAATTTTTTTTATTTTCATAAAGGATAAGGGGAAATCATGGATCATATTTGAAACCTTAAGAAAATAATTTATGAAATCTTAGAAATAAAATTGGAACCTTGAAGGAAAATAGGGTTTAGAAATTCTCAAACAAAAATGTGGGTTCACCAATTAGCCTAAATTAGGGATAATGATGGGTAAAGATCATAGCCATGTCATATTTGATAATGTAAGTGAAATTATTATAATTTCAAGATAATATGGAACCTATTTTGATAAAAAATCAAAAAAATAAAGCATTAACAAATTTAACCAATGATGTCATTCAAAGGAGGATGTGCCTTAGTATGACGATGATAAACTAACTATAGGTGAAGGATGTGCATTTTATGTATAATGCACTTCTGATTTATCTTCTACTTCTTTACATGCATTATTAATTAAAGGATCACTAAATATATTAATTGTTATACTCTCACTTGGTTGTGTTTGTGTACTTTTCTTATGTATACTCACAATGATGATGTTCTCATCTATCAAGTTATGAATTTTATGTCGTAAACAAATGCATTTATTGGTAGTATATCATGGTTTTCTATGATAGTCATAAAAATAATTCTAATAAAATCATTTGGAAGAAGATTAGTCATATAAACCTATTTAATCAGATGGATTGATATGACATTACATTCTAATTACTTTTTAAATACCTTGTAGGGAGCTTCTGGTAAGTTGGGAAACTATCTCTTTAGAAGAGTTGATAATATAATACATGAAGTAGGTTGTAAAACTACATTGACTATTACCTTTTGATCATTCTTATTTTCAATTTATCTCACTATATATGATGGCTTATTTTTATTCTTATCATGAGAAGTAGAAACATGTTTCATTTCATACTTAAGCTTGTTCATTTCTAATAACTTGACCTATCTTTCCTTAACTATATTCCACAAATCCATAAATGATAGAAACTTCTTAAACATAATATATTCATGTAGAGGTTGAATCATAATTTTCTTGAAAATGTCTTACAATTCCTTATCTACCATAGGATTCATCATCTTGGATAGCATGGCCTTATACCTTAAGACATATTCTACAATAGGCTCATTGCAATCTTGTTTGAGTTCTGAAATCTGAGCATATGAAATCTTTTCACTTAAATTTATTGAGAAATTTATAAGGATTTTTTTCCCCAAAGGATTAAATTAATGAACTAACTAATGTGTTTAGTCATAAATCCATCCTAGTGCATATTAGTTTAATCTTATGGGAAATAGCTTGGTAAACAACCTATTATTAGACACATAGTCTAAACATGTTGTGAGAAATACTTTTGAATGTTGTTTGAGGTCACATTTTTCATCATATAATGTAATTTTAGATTGGATAAAATTTATTGGTAAATTTCATGTTATAATATGTTGAGCCAATGGAGTATGCAACAAAGTCTATGAATCAAGTTCTTAATTTGGTTTCGAAGAACATTGTTCCAAATGCAACACCTTAGTTTGTAGAACTTGAACCTCTTTCATAAAGGATTATACTTTAGGATTAGAATGTATACTAACCAAGGGTGTGTCACTAATGAATAAGTATGATTGGGAATACTAATTTGTGGAATCACCATAGTTTCCCCTATAGTATATGGTGATATAAAGTGTGTATTAAATATAGTAGATAAAGGTAAGAAACTCATAGTAGTTTAATTTTCCTCAAATGTATTAGCTATGATTACAATTTTTATTTCCAAAAGAGTTTACAAGACTGCATGATGATCCTAATATTGATCATGGACTGCTTCTCAGAAGTTCTTAATAATTTACACTTTATTGATCGATGGATGATGTTCACCATCCAAAGGTGGTAATTCATAGTGATGATCATCTTGAGAGCCATCATTTCCTTGATTATATTTTCCATTATTTGAAGTTTTATTAGGT
The DNA here is from genome assembly GCA_037957365.1 of Torreya grandis. Lineage (NCBI taxonomy): Eukaryota > Viridiplantae > Streptophyta > Pinopsida > Cupressales > Taxaceae > Torreya > Torreya grandis. The sequence continues at coordinate 284,029 of JARHVA010002341.1, forward strand.
ATTTATAAATATTCATCATGTGCATTAGGATCATTAAATTTTGATATATCTTTGTTCTTATCCATCTTGTGTGCCTTATTAAAATAAATTTAAGTATGCTCAACATGTGTACCACTTAATCTAGCTCTTATTATAAGAGATGTAGAAAATAAATTCTTAGATTACATAAAATATGAAATAGGAACTTGTATTATTATTATAATTAAATAATTTACCAAATCCAAAAAACCTAAGATAACAATTGAAAATAACATAAATAAGGAAAGAAACTGTAGGAACATTTACGGTTAGGGTTTTTGATATTCAATCAATAGATGGATTCAAAAATATATTTTTATCAAATATTGGGAAATAAGATATGTTAAATCCCAATTAGATAAAATCAACTAAGTTAAATCAAGTTGTAAAATATATGCATAATTAATAATTCACTAATTTATAATTTATTATATTTGGAAATATGGTAAAAAACAAAAATGCAAAAATGAAATAACTTATCCAAAAAATAGGAATGCAGGCCTGAGATTGAGACTATAAATTTGAATATGTGGTTATGTTGACTAACTATGAATCAATAAAAAAATTCACTTGATCTCTAGATAAGGTTGTTAGAATTAGAAAAATTTGTGACATGTTGGTGTCCTTAGGGAGTGCCAACATCCAATAAGGATTTTTCACTCTATGAAAATTAAGGTCTATGCATTGTCACTTGTTTGTCATTTGTGTGTGTGTGTTTTGATGTGTGATGTGTTATAGAAGCCACTATATACATTATTATTTACCAAAACCCTAGCTCAATTAAATAATACAATGAATGCAATCACATGGAAAAAATGGGTTAGTTATTGAATTTGTGTTTCACCTCGACACCCCCTGTGTTGAGCATTACAATACTCCAAAGAAGGATCAAACTCCATTTAGTTCTCACATGTTATGGTGGTGTGTGTGAAAGATTATGTAAATTAATAATTATTGGTGCAATCCTAGTGTTATTAGGTGTTTTAACAATGCTTTGTGGCCTCTGAGTTGTATTCAGACTTAGATTGAGGTTATTATCATTATGTGGAATCTGAATTGGGAAAAAGAGGTCTTTTGTCTCAATGTGTAGTTAGATATTTTGGTGTTTTTCACTCATATGAGCCTCTAATGGATAATGTCTTGAAAATTTGGCTTTATAATGAATTTTAATTTGATCAAATAGTCATTATTTATTGGGATAACATTGTTGGTGGAATTAAACAATACTAGGGAGTGATATAGTCCAAATAGGGTGGCCTTATCAAAATAGTTGAGACAACTAAATTAGAAGTGTAGATGAGTTTTAAATTGAGCTTATGTTGATTATGATGTTGAATAGGGATATTCAAAATCATATTTTTCTCAAGATGTATGAGTCATCCACACAAAAAGTTAAAGAAGGGAAGTCAAGAAACATGGAAATAGGCATCAACTAAATGTGTATAAGGAGTGGTCATAAATGCATTATTTTAGAAATAAATGTTAATTTATGTTTTTAAATTTAATTATTTTTTATCAAAAATTAAGAAGATATGTAAAATCCTAACTAGATAAAATGAATTGAGCTAAATCATGATGTATAAATATATGCATAAATTAATCATGCACTGATTTTTAATGTATTGTAGTTGGAAAGATGTTAAAAAAGGGGAATGTAAGAAGTAAATAACTTAGCTAAAAAATAGGAATGTAGATTTTAAATTGAGATTACAAATTTGATTGTGTGACTATTTTGACTAATTTTGAATCAATAATAGGGCTTTGTTTGATCTCTAGATAGGGACACTATAATCAAATAAGGGTATAGTGCATTTGTGTCCTTAGGGGAGCACCGACATTTTGTAGGTATTTTTAACTTTGTAAAAATCTAATTCTATGTATTATCATGTGTTATTCCTATGTGATGTGTGATATATTATGGAAGCCAATATATACCTTATTATTCATTTAAACCATTACTCAATGATAAAAGAGGATTAATGCGATTATGTGGTAAAAAAGGGTTAGATGTTGAATTTTTACTTGACCTCCACAAGCCATGTGTTGAGTGATTATAAATACAAATACTCTAAATAAGGATCAAAATCCATGAAATTATCCCATGCTACAATGGTTTGGAAGGAGTAGTGAAAATTTCTAAATGTTGGTTCAATATTGGTGTGATCAAACACTTAAAAAATGACTTGTGACTTCGGAGGCATATTTAGACTTAGCTCATGGATACTAGGGTTGTGTGAAATCTAAATTGGGAAAAAATTGTGTTTTAATCTCAACTTACGATTAGATATTATTGTGTTTTTCAATCATATGAGCCACTAGTGGATAATGGCTTGAAAATGTCTCATTATAGTGACCATTTTAAAATTCCTTTAGATGGGGCTTGTGAAATATGTGAAGTGACCCATTTGGAAAATTTAAATTTGAGGATATAATTCTTATTTTTTAAGAAGATGAATTTGGAAGAATTAGATAGTACCAAGGAGTGAGATAGTCCAAACAAGCTAGCCTTATTTAAAGAGAAGAGACATCTAAACTAGAAGTGTATATCAATTTTAAAGTGAGTTTAAGTTGCCTAAGTTATTGAGTAGGGATATTCATAATTATATTTTGATAAAGAGGTAAGATTCATCTACATAAAAATTTAAGGAAGTGAAGTCAGGGGCCATGTAAATAGGTATGAATTTAGTGTGTATAAAGAGTGGCCATAAGTGTATTGTTTTAGCAATAAATGTTAATTTATATGTCTACATTTGTCTCTTTTTTATTCTAGTAATGTGGAAAAGTAAAATTACTAGAGTAAAAGGAAAATTTGCATATCTGAACTTACCTATGAAGAATAATATTGGATGTAGGCCACAACATTAAACTACGCTTCATGCAAACCTACAATGAAACATGTAAAAATTAGTCCCTAATTAAGATGGAAATCTAAAAGTAAAAGACAAGAAACTTATAGATGTAATAAAAACGAATGAATACACCTAATGGAGAACATGAATTATTGTGTTTTTTGGTGAAAAGATAATGATTGTATAGGGCACGACCCTTAGCTATTTATTATTCATTGAAATAATTGGATTGGATTGTGCATGCCCCAATCCTCATTGATAGGTGAGTGTGCTTAAGAAATCAAGGTGTGTTTGACTCCATAATTACATACCCAAAGTAGTTAAGTAGATTGTAATATTTTTATTAATTCTAGTGGATGATTCTAGTACAAAACTAGTGAAAAAATATGAATCAACCACTGTAAATGGAATAAGATTAATTTATAGTGAAAAATTGGTGAAAAAATAGCGTAATATGAGTTTGGTGTATAAAACATAGAGAACAAAAAATATTGTAATTCCATATGCATAACTATGAAAAAGTGAGCAAAGAATGGTCATGTGTCATACACATTCCCCAAATTTGATATCAGGGTGTACATGGATTTTAAAATTGAAAAATATCATGTGATTTTTTGAGCAAAACATCTATGAAAATATGGAACATGTGATGACTCCATTTTTAGAAAAATATGAGATAAATATAATTACTCATCTAAAATTATTTTATATACCTATTAAAAATTGTTATAAAATTGACTGAGATTTTGAGAATTTCTAAAAAATACTATTTTTTACCTGTACAGATAACAACACATTGTTTTGACACTGCTAGTCTATGCATTATCTAAATGGATCATTATTGTCTAATAATACTTTTTGGGTATGGATCATTATCAATTTTGTAAATCCTATTGATTTATTAATATTTTTTATTTTGTTGTATATTAGACTCTAAAACAAGCCATTGTGTATTCCCCCCTTTTGAGGTGAGTTGTGAATCATGTGCAGTAACTTAACTCAAAAAAGTATGTGAGAGATGTTATGAAAATATGTAAATATTAATATTAATGATAACATGAAGAATATGGTATCATAATTAATAAACTAATAAAAATAGTGATATAATATGTATTTAAATAGAACTAAAACTGATAAGAATAACTCAAAGAGGGCGTATGATATCCATCATGGCATTAAAGCCTGAGCAAACAAATAATAAGTGTCATGGCCATGATGCACACACACAAAGAGTAAACATAAATCACACAAATCATGCAAGAAGGCCAAGGTTCCACATACAAGGGACATATTCAAATGTCACTCACATGTATAGAAACACACAATCACGGCTTAGAGCCACACTCAAGGACATGTTCAAATGTCCACAATAAAAACAAGATGAATACACACATTAACATTAATCAAGGAGAAAAACATGAAAATCATGTAAATTAAAGTTGATCAATATTAGAAACTTATAACACTAGTATATTCAGTATCTTAGGTATCTAGTGTGAAAGTAAGTGAGAAAATAATCAAGGAATGTATCATACTAAAGTATAAATAATAGGGATTGTCATAGAAAAATAAAAAAATTGTAAAAGGAATCCCCTAATGAACTTTTTTTGATATGGAAAAGTTTTAGAGAGATTGTGAATATTATAAATCTATAAAAGAAGATCCTATGTGCATTAGAATAAGTATAGTAGAATCAAATAAAATTATAGTGTGTTACTATCTAGGATAGAGTGGTTTTGTCTGTGTAATATTTTTGGGCTTGAGATAGTATCACCACCTAAAACTATATCTAGAAATGATATCCTATACATTCTAAAACTCACTCAAGTACATTTGTGAAGCATATTTGATAGAAAACTAGATATTTAAAAATAATGCATATATTAAGCACAAATTAACTAATGTAAATGAACTAAACAAAACATGCATAGGTGTCTATTTTTAGAAATTTCTAAAGTATTAGAATTTTTTAATATTTTTAAATATATGAAACTAAAAAGGAACATACTAACCAATGAATTCCATAAGAGATCACAATCAATAGGTATTGTATCTAGCATATGAAGAATGATCTCTCAAGAATGGAGAGTATTGTACCCTTGTGAACTAACTAGTCTCAACTCAAAATTAGAAAACTTATGTAACTATAAAACATGAGTACCAATATCATGATAATGTTTTGTAGTATATTATTTATATTATTTATCATGATGACCTCTAGGACTCTTTGGAACCATCATGAAGTGTAAGAATAACTTTTTGTTGGTGCCCTTTATGGAACATGCTTAATTATTTATAATACCAATATGGGATGTACTAAAGTAGAGAGTGGATCTATATAATCTATAGAAAATATATAATTAAGTGATCTCTAAAGGATGGGTCTCCTCAAATAATTTACCACTTAATTATAATTTTTTTGAGTAGATTGAACTACTTTACATTATTCAATTATAATATGTTGTGTATGAAAAATGATCTTTGGTTTGAGGGGGTAATCATAAGGAATACCATGAACTATGATAACCTCATTATAAAAAATGTATTTCAAGTAACTATGTATTGTAGAAAGAAGTATGTGAATTTTATAAATCCAATATGTCTCAATAACATACTGAATACCCCTACATTGGGAAATACCATAAATTTACTGGCCACATGTGTTGTACCAACATGTATGGCACTATGATCTCACCAATATAAATTTTAATGTGACCATTTAGTCCCTTAATAACTATTGTAGTAGGATATATATTTATATCTATGTTTCCAAGATGAGAGATAATTATGATAGTGTACATATTTACACTTGAGCCATTATCAACCATGACACTTTGGATAGGTTGATGATCAATTTAAGCTCAAATGAAGAAAGAGCATAAATAAAAATCATCATTGATAATCTCATTCTCTATGAAATGATAAGAGGTCTTGATGGCATTGAAATATGATATGCACCAATGATTCCATTTAAAGGATGTTGTGCCTTGGTATGAGGATGATAAGCAACTAGTAGAGGATGTGCATTGTATGTGTAATACAATTTTAATTTATTTGAAATTTATTGACCTACATGCTTAGGGAAAGTATCATTGAATATATTCATTGTTATGCTCTCACTTTGTTGTGGTTGTGTACTTCCATTGGGTACATTTACATCAATGATGTTCTCATCTATCAAGTCTTGAATCTTATGTTTCAAACTAATGTATCTATTGATAGTATGCCCTTGTGATTTATGATAGTCACAAAAATTATTCTGATTAAATATTTTTAAAAGAGGCTTAGTCATATCAACCACTTTAATCAAATAAATAAATATGATGTTATATTCCAATAAAATTTGAAATACCTTGTATGGAGCTTCTTGTAAGTTGGTAAACTACTCCTTAGAGAAGTTAATAATATAATACGTAAATTAGGTTGTGAAACTATATTGATTGTTTCATTTTTATCATTCTTATTATTAGCTGGTATTAGCTTATATGGCAGCTTACTCAGATTCTTAACATGAGAAGTAGAAATAGGATTTGTTGCATACTTAATCTTGTTCATTGCTAAAAACTTGACCTCTATTTCCTTAATTATATGACACAAATCCATAAATATTAGAAACTTATTAAGCATAATAGATTCATGTAGAAGTGGAAGCAAACTCTTGAAAATTTATTGAAAGTCCTTATCTATCATAGGATTCATCATATTGGATAACATGGTCTTATACCTTAAGCCATATTTTAGGATATGCTCATTGGGTTCTTGTTGGAGTTGAGAAATGTAAGGATATTAAATATTTCACTAATATTTATTGAGATATGTGTAATGAAAAAATCCTATAAATGATTGAATGCATGATCTGATTGATGTGGTAAATCATAAAGCCATCTTAGTGCATATTCTTTTAAGCTTCTAGTAAATAAATTAGTCAATAAACTATAACTGAGTACATAGTCCAAATATGTTGTGTGAAATGCTCTCAATTGTTTATCTGGGTTACCTTTTCTATCATATAATTTAAGTTTAGGAGCCAAAAAATTTATAGGTAAAGGGTATGCTGAAATAGTTGAGACAATGGAGTCTATCAAAAAAACTGTGAGTCAAGTGCCTTATTTGGTTTTGAGTCACCTTTTTATAAAAATAAAACTTTAGTTTATAGATATTTAAGTTATTTTATAGGGTTTTGTACATCAATATTAAAATGTGTGCTAACCAAATGTGGTGTCACCAATGACTAAGTAGGAATGGGGATATTGATTTTACAAGACCCATGAGTTGCCCCTATAGTATATTATGGTATAAATGTTGTATCAAATATATTAGAGAAAGGTAAGTAACCTATAGCATTTGAAGTTTAATAAGATGTATTATCTATGCTTGCATTTTTTATTTCCAAAATAGCTTTCAATTTTGTATGATGATCTTGAGATTGATCATGGACTAATTAACAATTTTTCTTAATAATTTTCACTTTATTTATTAGTGGTTTTTCACCATCCAAAGGTGGTAATTCATTGTGATGCTCATCATGGGAGTCAACATTTCCTTTATTATATTTTTCTTGATAATTTTTTTTTATTAATCACTTATACATATTCACCATGTGCATTAGGATTAGAAAGTTAGAACCTTAAGGGAAACCTAGGGTTTTGTAATATTCAAAAGAGGGGGCACATAATGGCTTGTCTTAGAGACTAAACTACAACAATATAAAAAAATAGTCATAAATAAATAGGATTTATATAGTTGGTCATGATCCATACCCATAAATCACCTAGAAATTAGTTTTAGACAACAATGCTCCATTTGGATAAAAGCACAATCGGTCATGTCAGGCATAGTGGGTGTTGTCCCAATAGGCATAAAATAATAATTTATAAAAATTCTCAAAATCTCAGTCATTTTCAAAATAGTTAGAAGTAAATATACATTATAATTTTAGATAAATACTCAAATTTAACTCAAAATGTGGGCATCATGTATGGCATGTGTTCCAAGATTTCAATAGATATTTTACTCCAAAAAACAACAATATGTTTAATTTAAAATTAGGAAATAGGATATGCTAAATATTAATTAGATAAAATGAATTGAGTAGATGTAAAAATATAAGCATAAAACATGAATTTACTAATTTATAATTTAATATATTTGGAAATATACTAAAAAGGGAAAATTAAATAAGTAAATAACTTAGCTAGAAAACATGAATGTAGAACTAAGATTGAGACTGTAAGTTTGACTATGTGACTATATTGGTTGACTTGAATTAGGAACATGGATTTTATTTATCTTTGGACAAGACCACTAGAATAAAACATGGGTGCAGTGTGATGGTGTCCTTAAGGAGTGGTGGAATCTAGTAGGAATTTTACACTCTGTGAAAATCTAGGTTATGTGTTATCACATGGTGTTCCTATGTATGTGTAATGCGATACACAATTTGTTTTGAAATCCATTATATACCTTCTTATTCACACAAACCCTATCTAAATGACACAAGAGGATGAATAAAATAATGGGGTAAAACTGGGTTAGTGGTAAAAGTTGTGCTTGACCTCAACACCCTATTTGTTGATTTTTTAATACATACCATTCCTCTGAAGAGTGATCAAAATCCATGTAGTTATCCCATGCTATGGTAGTGTGCATGAAATATTGGTGAAAAAATATACATTTTGGTGTAATCTTAGTGTGATTAGATGATTCAAAAATGGCATGTGACCTTGGAGGTGTATTCAAACTTAGCTCAATGATACTAGGGATGTGTGGACTTTGAATTGGGGAAAAAGTTGATTTTCTCTCAATATGCAGTTAGATATTTTGTGTTTTTAATCATATGAGCCTCAAGTGGATAATGGGTTAAATATATGGCTTTATAATTACCATTTTAGAATTCTTTCAGATGAGGCTTACCAAACTTTTGGAATGACCCATTTGGATAATTTTAAATTTGATTAAATAACCATTATTTGGTGGGAGGACATGGCTAGTAGAATTGGCTATTACCTACAAGTGGTATAGTCCAAATAGGGTTGCTTTATCTAAGGATCAAATATTTATAAATAAGTGTAGATCATTCTAAATGTGAGATTAGGTTGCTTAATATGTTGAATAGGGTTATTCATAATCAAAATTTTCTCAATAGTTAAGAGTCATATACATAAAATGTGAAGAAAGGGTGGTCAAGGACCATGTAAATAGGAACAAGATAAGTGTGTATCAGGAGTGGTCACAAGTTCATTTATTTAACAATAAATGTTAATTTATGTGTCTATATGTGTGTTATATATCAAACACTGTCACATTATCTTGACATTTAATGGAGTCTAAAAGTTACTATGGTTATTAGGATTATGTAGCATAAACATGATCATATTGACTATGATGAATATTTTGGATATTTTACAACACATGATTGTTTCTCTTATTCAGATAATGATATACATGTTACTCCTCATCCACAATGTGTGACATTTACATTGTTCAATCCAAGACCTTCATTTGATCATCCCATTGTTAGGATCATAGGTTAGTTGGAATATGATTCAAGTAAAAAAAATACAAAATTTAAAAAATTTAAAAATTTAAAAAATCAAAATAAAAAAAAATCAAAATATTAAAAAAATGAAAAAAATGACCTATTCATGACATAATGTTTCTAGTACACAGGATTTATTGTTTTTTTAATCAGTAAAAAAATGGTTATGGCTTTCCTCACCTATTTAACTTATAATAAATAGTTATTATAAAAAAACAAATTTACCAAATTAGCAAGACTAAAGTTACCGAAAGGACATACACAATCAAAACTTCTTAAAATTTTGCAAATAAAACCTAAAATTGAGAACATATTTCAAAAGTAAAAGATAATCATCTACCTAAAGGAGAGTGTTTGAAAGTATCCCAAAAATAACACATATAAAGTGCTTTATTTTATATATAAAGCACAATCATTTATGTAAAAAATAGTCTTTTGTAATAAAAACCAAGTCTTCCATAGTAAATTAAAAAAATAATAGTGAGAATAGATCTATCCATAACATATTCTAAAATAGTAATAAAGGGAATATGATAGGTTAGAAACTAATATTTCATGAAGTTTTTATAGATTTTATGAAGTCCACCAAATCTAACCCCTTACTTTTATAGCAAAAAAAATTAAATAGTCTTTTGTAACATGAAGTAGGTTTTCCATAGTAGATACCAAAAAGGCCCAAAAAATAATTATCGTGAAACATAAAACCATGCATACACTTAAAAACAAACCACCATACAATTTTCCTTCTACAACCACTTGGTACAGCCAATTTTTTTTTGATATTTGATCTAACACATAATCAATCCAAACCTACAAATGCATAGTACCAATAGGATCAAACCCAACTCTCAGAAGCCATCTAATTGTAGACACTCATATTTGGAATTAGACACTTGTTAATATGTTATTTAACAAAACATTGACCTATTTTACTTATGCTCACATACATGACTCTTATTTTCCATTCATCATAGTCATTCTCTCATATATGGGTCTAATCCTTCCAAATTGTCATTATTGTTACCCAAGATCTTCCTAGTATATACCCAAATAACTTAATATCATTATCAGACAGTCTCTTAGCTTCAAATCACTATTATATTTTCTTGGATAGGTTTTTGACTATAAAATAGATCTATTGTCACAAACTTATGCACTTAGGGTGGATTTATCCCTGCATCTTTTAACATCTAGTTTATGAAATTCAAATTTCTCATATGGGTCAACACACAAGTCTTGCATGTTAGTTTAGATGAAATCACCCAAATTTTAAACTATATAATCAAATCAAATCTAAGAATTCATTTATATAGCACCTATCTAGTATCTATCTAGCACATATCAAGCTATCACTATAAATCACCCATAAAAGGAGAAAATACTTGAGCTAAGTTTGAATACCATTTTCAAATTCAAGTCATAGGTTATCAAGTGTCTAAATCCATACATATGATTTCATAACATACTAGTATTACATAATATTTCACAAAATCAATAGGTGAGAGAAGTACATTTTGTTTTATTTCCCTCTTCATAATATTGGATACATAGGCAACATTTATCCATA
>JARHVA010002341.1:300000-345000 GCA_037957365.1 Torreya grandis
CTTTTGATTGTCCATTGTGTGTATGATAATATATTGTCTATTGTCTATGCGACATTAAAATTTTAATTCAATGTATGATAATAGATTATCCATCATTTTTGTAGAATTATATTTTACATTTAGTATGTGACATTAGATTTTCCATTTTGTACGAGACATTAGATTTTCCATTTGGTATGTGAAAATATTATCCATTGTGTGTATATCTAACCCTTATATGACATTGCGTACTATTGTGTGTGAATTATTATGTGCATCATAGACATGACATCATGTGTGAATATTTGACTTTGTTTTCTATGTGTGGATACATATAGGATTATCATTTGAGGCTATTGAGATTTTTTTTCTTTTTAGTGTCATGTTATATATCATGCACTCTCCTTATTGTTTATAATGTCATGATACGTATCATGTACTTTTTTGCATAGTTATTACTTAATTTATGAATAATCATTGTTATGTTTAGTATTCATTGCATTTATCATTGACAAAAATATCTTAACATGGCACTTGTATATTTAGTATACATTTCACATACATACTCATATGTTTCACTCTAACTATGATATCATATTCTCCACATGTTATTATATGATTTACATTGCTTGCATATTTTATGTGTAAATTTAGATACAAAGGTATAGTATTAGACACTTGGAAATGTCACTTTCAACCTATCTTCACCCTACATGACTCATGGTTACATGTATGACTCTAATTTTCTATTCTCTCAAATCTACATGTTATATATGGGTTTAATCCTTCTAAGTTGTCATCAGCCACTAATAGGAATCCCCCTAGTCCGTGCCAAAATAGTAAAATATCATACTTATATATATATCCATATAATCATATTAGTATTCATGTCTCCTAGATAATAATGTCAGACTCAAAAAATATTATCTGATGGTGCTATTTGAATTTGATGGTTTATTTCACCCAATAATGGTCATATTTCAAAATTAGATCACTCCTATAGGTTGACTCATCTATTTAGTGTGTCAGTGGCATGATAAATTATGTAAAGAGTCTCATATAAATAAAAAATAAATTTAGGATTATTGAGCATGGGGAAATCATCTATCAAGCATTCTCAAACACTTACACATTTAAAAGAACAATAATTTTCATCCCAATTTACAAAGCACTCACAAGGAGCAAGTCTTAGCCAAGTTTGAAGCACCTCAAAGAGAGGCTGAACATACTCAAATTATTTATTCTAACTATGATATCATATTATCTACATTTTATTATATGATTTAAATTTTTCACATATTTTATGTATAGATTTAGATACTAAATTATATTATTAGACTTGGAAATGTCACTTTTAACATATATTCACCCTACATGACTTATGTGTACATATATGACTCTAATTTTCCATTATCTCAAATCCTCATGTTATCAACGAGTCTAATCCTTTTAAGTTGTCATCAACTACTAATAGGAATCCCCATAGTTTGTGCCAAACTAATAAACTATCATACTTAGACATCTCTAAATCATCATATTAGTATTTTTATATCCTATATGATAATTTTAGACTCATAACGTATCATTTAATGGTATTACTTAAATTTGATTTTTTTTGTACCCAACAATGGTCATATTTCAATATCAGATCACTCTTATAGGTTGGCATATCTACTTAGTGTGTCAATGGCATTATAAATTATGTAAATAATCTCATTTAAATACAAAATAAATTTAGGATTATTGAGCATGGGTAAATCATCTATAAATCATACTCAAACACTTACACATTTAACGGTACTATCATTTTCATCCCAATATGTAAATCACTTACAAGGAACAAGTCTTATCCAAGTTTGAAGTACCTCAAAGTGAGGCCAAACTTCCCATTTTCCAAGTATCAAAACATATATCATTTGTCTCATAAATTTAAGGAGCATCAATTACAAACATACACCTAAAGGTGAGAACTACATGTGGTTTGACTTCCCTCATCAGAGTATTGGATATGTAGAAATCACTCATTCATTCAAAAGAGAGTGATTGGGGTCATCTCAACTCACCTTTATTCCCATTTTTTAGTCTTATATTTATAATTACAAGTGAACTTGGGGTTTAATTGAAGGAGACATATTTATATGAGTCACACAAACAATCAAACCTCTATATTGCAAACATAGTCACAATAAAAGTAATTGCATCATCTTGTACCTAAATAGAAGTGTGAGATTTATGAACATATAATAGTCAAACTTGGAACATATAGAGTAAAGGTACCAACATAAGTATAATTATACCATTTGGGAACACAAATAAGTCTAAAACCTGATCCAAACAACTTACATTATAGTTTCATTATTTCTTTGTTGCCTACCTATAGTCTCAATTCTTTGCAAAGTAGTTAATCAGTATGTATATTATCCCTTTGTTGTACTTTCCATATTTAGTGAGTTAGATTTCCAAATTAAATTCTACCTTTCAAATTAAAATTTATTCTTCATTGTAATACACAAACAATATGAATTATTACAATAATTTATATCCTATTAGGGTTAGCATTAGTCCAAAATGGGGTAAAAGATATTGGTAAACCTATATATTTCCTAAACATTGCCAAACCATAAAATTCCCTTTGGTTTTCATCCTTCTTTATAGGGTTTTTTATATTTCTACCTTAAGGTTTCATTTTCATACTTGATTTTGTATTTCCCCTAATATTATGAATTACACATGGTTATAATGGATGAGCATAATTTCTATTTTTTTCATGTAAGCTATAGTTATAATCATTACATGTCATTTTCATTTACTATGTAAAATATTTAACAACTATGGAATCAAATGGATCAAATATTTGTACACTAATAAGTTGAAATTGATAGTAAATAATATTTAGTCCCCCATTGTACACATTATTATGACATCCAACCTGAGTTGATTCATGTAAAAAAAAGTGTCAAAGGGCATGCATAATCCATTTTATTCCTCTTACTCCCATTATTCACCCTAAGGTTATCATGGATTTTACAATACATGTTATACATCCTCTCGATATATTTATTATGATATTAAATATTATAATTTTTATGAACATGAAACTAGTATCGAGGATAGATTTTATAACATTAATAAAATATAATTAATGAAGTATCCTAATTTCAATCCAAAAATTCATGATGTAATTTTATATGTAGTAATCTATTAAAGGAAAAAAATCTCTCAATCTAGTACATCTAAAGGACAATGTGATCCCTTCCCTAATATTCATCAACTCGTTAGAGGTACCAATCCTATCATAGGTGTCCAAACTACTATATAACTACTAATCTTATGTCTACACCTTCAGTTTTGTATGTGAGTTTTACCCAATATGTAGGGAACCAAAATACTTCCCTCAAATTTTCATTCCCATTCCTACACAATTAACCTATGCTAATCTTATAATGATTATGTATATTACATCATCAACCTCTCCTACTACATGTTCCCTCAAGTAGATTGTATCAACTCTACAAGCTATGGTGTTGTTGTTAGATAAAGGTTATTTTAGAGATATTAATTTAAATAATCAGGATGACTTGATTCATAGTTCATTATCCCCATAGATTGAAACTTATCCCTTATCAATAGGTTTTGTATCTCCTAAGCTTATATTATATGATGGTAAAGGTGATCTTGAGCATTACCATTGATCATTCCATACATTATGATTGGATTATGCATCCAATGATACATTACTAACCAATATATTCTTAAGAAGTCTCAAATACTATGATTTGTGATGGTTTTATGACCTCCCTCTCAAATAAGTTAGATAATGTAACCATTTAATAGACCACTTTATATCACATTTCTCCATCAAAATTGATGATAAACTATTTTATGCATAAATTTCAAAACTAAAGTAAGGATATAACAAGCCAACCAATGATTATGTACTTTAGTATAATACCATTCTAGCTAATATGACCAATTCTATGGCAGAAAATAAATTACAAGACATCTTCAAGAAAATTTTACTTTTGCCACTCCATAAGTCAATATTATTTAGGAAATACAAGTCTTTTGATGAGTTATACAATACATGAGAGACCAAAAATTCAATCCCATTTCTTTGAATAAACTCAATTATACACATAATGCTACAACTACTCTAACAACAAAGTTTAAAATAAAACCAAACTACACAGCTAAATATATTAATAAAAAACATGAGGCAAAGATAAAAGTTAATATAGTATCATAGCATAAAATTGTCTTATCCTATCCACTACACAAAGGAGATAGTTTTCAAGATTACCTCAACCTCCTAAAATACTATTACATAAGTTACTTGAGCGTAAATTCATCTCTCTCCCTCTACCATAATAGGTTGACATGAGTAGGCATAAACCTAAAGGATATGATAGTAATGTATATTTTTATTATCATAAATATATGGGCCTTTATAAGAACAAATTATTAAATATAATACATAAGATACAATATCTTATTTATGAAAACATTATTGATATTAGTACACCTACAAAGAATTCTAGACCACAACTAAATTAAAATTTAAAGTTGAATTTTTTTTTCTAAAACTTGAAGCAACCAAAGTTATGGATATTTATGAAGTATATTATACATATGATGTGAATCCACTTCATGTGACATATGATAATTTTAATTGGATAGTATGATTATCACACTTACAAGCACATCAACACAATGATCTATGATCACATTTGATGACAATGAGATTCTTGAGGATGATTCACATCTCCATGCATTATTAATAAAAGCTTACATAAATTATCACTATAATTTATATGTCATGGTTGATATTGGTTAAATAAAAAAACATTTTTATAATGACACTACTCAATTCTCTTAGATATGCATTAAAAGACTTACAAGATATGTCAAGATTAGTTAAGGGATTCGATCAATGAATACATGACACTCTTGGGTGTATTGTGTTATCTCTTTAAGTGGGATCTACCATAGTGCCTAATATATTCATAGTTTTTCTAGCTAATGGTGTGTTTTACATGTTTTTAGGATGCCCTTGAATTCAAAATATTTATGTAGAACCTGTTATAACCCAAATTTACACCCTTGGAAGATAGTTCAATCCTTCCAAATTTGGGATAACATGGATACAATCCTATGCTATGGGTGACCTTTGGGTGGATTGAGTATATAGGTTATAGGTTTGGATCCCCTTGATGTATGACTTAGGCTCATTCACTAATCTACCAACTTGCTAGGAAAAAAGAGAGAGCCTTACTCTAATGGAGGTGATGCACCAAAATAGTTTGACCAATACCAAGTAGCTACATGTGCACATCAACTATGAGACTGACCTAAATAAACATAACTCTTATTATTCCTCTCTAAATCATCACTTCATATTAAGTTTGTGAAATATTCCTATGCTAGGAAGATTAAACAATAGGTCATAGAATGACACTAATGAGTAGACAACTCACTCAACCTTTCAAACTTCTCTTGGACACTTCACAAGAATTTAAAAAAGGTTTTCAAATTGAATATGAATGTTATAAAAGGATAACATGCCAAGTAAAGATAAGAAAAAAACTTGGCAAGATAAATTAGTCACACACACACACACACACACACACACACACACACACACACACACACACACACACACACACACACACACACACAATCAGTCAAAGGAGGAGGTAAAACTAGTAGTTTCTTATTGATCAAAGTATTTCAAATGGGAAGGTATTTTCCATACATAGGTGGAGGATACATCATATCCAAACAAGACTTAATTTATAGAGAAATGGGAGAGAAGAAGAGAGAACATAGGAGAGAGAGGTGACAAGTATTTAGGAGTTAAAATAAAGAAAGAGTTATG
This sequence comes from Torreya grandis, assembly GCA_037957365.1. Classification (NCBI taxonomy): domain Eukaryota; kingdom Viridiplantae; phylum Streptophyta; class Pinopsida; order Cupressales; family Taxaceae; genus Torreya; species Torreya grandis. The sequence continues at coordinate 305,855 of JARHVA010002341.1, forward strand.
AAATAAATTCATAAGATATAAAATTCCATGTGTTTCTCCCTTGAAGATGCTTTCCTCTTCCAATGACATGGGAGTTTTATTCCTTGCTTGACACCTTGATTTTCTTCTTTAAACGGCCCTTCTCTTGGCTTGGAAATGGATAAGTGGCACTCTTAATCATCAAGTCATATTTAGTAATCTTATTCCCATATTATTTACACCTTGGATCATTTTATATTCTCCTCAAACTAACATTGTAATGATGATTACACTTCGTAGGTGTCTTGAAGCCCAATTTATCCTATTTTGCCTACCCTTGCTTGCAAGTGTCAAATATTGATTTCATATTTATTAAAATAATATATCTCCTTGTATGGAATATATATATCATATCAACTTGAATAAAATTATTTTGAAACCTCAAACACTCTAAAAGACTTCATCTTGCACCCAAAGCTTGCATTTTCTCTCAATTCCTTATAGCCCTAAAAATCACACAACTTATTGTGTGGAAGAATGTAAGGAGTATATTAGGAAAATAAATATAGTTATTAGTACCCAGTAATGCTTTACATCTTTATGAAAAATTTTATGTCTTGTAACTAAGAGGAAGTGTACTTTTTTTATTGTTCTCTCTCTCTCTCTCTAATTAGGCCTCAATTATGCCTCTAGGCCTAGAAACTTATAATTTTATCTAAAGACATACCACATGTGTGTAACTTTAAAAAAATGTGGGATACCTTTTATTAGAATAAAACCATCCTCCATACCAAATTTGAGATTTTGAGACCTTGTTTAGATATGATAACCATGAAATGGTCCAAGAAACTAGCCTTTCTCAAGCCTTTTTTACACTATCTTGAACATCCAGACTTGTAGGAAAATTTATAGGGTTGCATGTATGTATTTATTGGATTTATGAGGTATAATACACATAAATAAATAATCCCCAATGGTTTTAATTTATCTGTGATCTTCAATACCCTATTTCAAGCTCAAATTCTTATGTAAAAGTATAACATTTATTACATCCATATAGGTGCAAGTACAAACAAGTGTCATGGTGAGGACATACCTAGAGTTATCAATGATGTTAAATAGTTTTAAATGTTAATAAAGTTAATTTTAGGCATCTTGGAATCAAATTTCTATCATTGGGTCTTTATTAGGGTTTTAGGATGGTTTTAGGTAGTTTGAGTTCTTAATGATTGTTCATAAACACCAGGGCCTAAAATATTGAACCAATATCATAAATTTTAAGTACACAAGATTCATAAAATACACATAAGTTATAAATTTCCCATTAAACTTTTATTTACATATCTAAGTAAAATAATTTACTCAAGTATTTATTATGTTATTAGAGAGTGTTCTGCCATCTTAACCTTTGTTCATAAAAGTTAGAGACCTAAATAAAAAACTAATACCAAGATATTGAAGTGTGGGGACCCATTCATAATCCTTTAAAACTATTTTATCCCATGCCAAATGTAATGGTTCTAATTATCAAGATAAACTTGGTCTTGAACTACAGTCATGTACCTAGTAGAGCTTGAGGAGATATCATAGGCCAAATTGGTCATTTTCTTGTCTTTATCTACTTATGTATGATATCATATGGTCTATAAAATAATTTTAAACTTCCTATTGTCCTCATACTCTCAATTTATTCTCAAAAACCCATTATTTTCATCATTATGTATACCGGCATGTGTGTTTGGTTTCAAACTCAACAAGCCTAAATAGACTTATCTATATTTACACCACTTTAATTGACTCTGAGGAGTATAGGTCATACCAACATTAGATAATAATTACAATGTAACTTGATTATTTCCATATAATTCTTATTTTAAACCAATCAGGTATCTTCACTTGACAAGTTAGGCATGTAAGTGCCAACTGACTGTGTGTATGTACAATTCAAGTGAGTTGGTTTGTTATCATCTTCTCTATCCTCTCTTTAGGTCCCTTTTGATCTAAAATTAAATTTATACACTTTATACCTATCTGAGTTCCAATCCCACTATGTGCACAACATTGCATCTTTTCTCAATTTTGAAAACCACTTAAGTTACCTGAACAAACTTGTATGTACTCATTTGAGTTTGAATGGATTTAAACTTTAGAGATCTCTTCATTATTCACTAGGAGATTCAATGGTATTTATCACAATATTGAGAGTTAGTTATCTATTTTTGAAACTTTACTACCTTTTTAATGGTCTTGCATTTTCAAAATGACCACACATGTGTCTTATGTCTGCTCAAGATATGGTTGTAGGTGGGGATTGGGTGATTGGAGTGTTAAGATTTGAAACATAGAAATTTTAAATTGGAGTATTGAAACCTTGATACACATTTGAACTTCATGAGGGGTCCTTCACAATAAACCTAGATCTCTATAGTTTATTAGCACTTTTCTTTATTTGACTATTTATGACAAATAACCTTAGCATTGTCTATAGGTTTGTTTGTGTTCTTTACTTCTTCAATGAACTTGATTATCCAATGATATTACTACGAAGTTATGTTATGTCTTAATATATCCCCTTTGAATCTCTTTATCTCATATGTACATTTTAGTTGTTTTCCATATTGACTCAAAACCTTAAACTATCTAAGCTTACTATCTACCTGTAGGTTTCATTGAAGTGTCTTGGGCATTAAATTTGAAGACATACTTTCTATAATGGTCTTGAACCATCCAAGTTTTTAAACATTATATTTTTTTCACCATTTTAGGTCTTTAAACTCAATATTTAGTGCTCAATACAAAAACATTTCTCATGAAATGCAAACCTATAGGTCTTTAAACCTATAAGTCTACATTTTTTATATTTTACACTTTGAAATGGTGTAAGTTTGATCTTTTAAGATTTATATATTATTTTCATTGGCTCCTTACATTTAATTTTGAGTTTAGGACCCTCATGCACTCTAATGATGCAAAATAATAACTTTTAAAACCATCTTCCAAGCAACATCAAAACATAGTCTTTAGGCTAGAAACTTAAATGTCACTTAGAGATGCCAGTATGGAATGATCATTCATATTATAGAGGATTAAATATAATGATAATATATGAAAACATATAACCATCCCTTTTATTCACTAGAACTTGTGTAATTCTCAAAAAATTCAGAAGCAAACTTGTGACATATTCCTCATGGAGGCTCCTTTTAATCTCATAGAAGTTCACACGTGTGAGCATGATGAAAAAAATCATGAAATAGTAGTGAAAACCCTTCTAAAACTTAAAAAAATTCTCCTCATGCTTCAATGAGTCTGTTCATGCAAGAAAATTTGTCCAAAACTGAGCCATTGGGGTTTTTCATATCTTTTAAGCACCCTAGATCCTTAGAAATTGTTAATAAAGATAAGAATCTCAATATAAAAACCAATGATACTAATTTAGAGGCCACATTGATCTTCAAATTGGGTCAAAATCTTAGACTACCACTCCCTTTCATTTATATGAAATGAGCATATGAAAACTACCTTTGTGAGATTACAAGGATATTGATAGGAAAGAGAATGTTTATTTTACCTTTATATGACCTATTAAATCTTCATAAACTTTAAGATGACTTGGAGAATGTGAAGAGATAATTTTAATGCATTTTCACTTAAAAGTGGGTCTTCTTGATCTGTATAAGTGCTTGAAATTTCCTTGTTGGAGTGATTTCTTGTAAAACTGAAGTGGTCTAACATCTCTGACATACATGTAAGTAAGATAAATCCTTAAATAACTTAGAAAAAAATATTTTTATAGTAATTCATCTTGGTCAGCTTTGAAAAACATTGGAGTTAGCCAAAAACACCCTTTTCTTCAATTTCATTTACCTTAAAGTTTGTAAATCAACCTTAATCATTCCAAACATGTGTGAAATGTTCATGTAAGGTGATTAAGTGGTAAAGTGAATTTTAGAGACACCTAATAACCTATTAAATCATTTTAAAAAACATTTTTACACCATGACATGTATATATTAGTACTATACTAAGACAAACCATTACCTTAAACTTGTCAAATTAAAACTTTTGCTAATAAGACTTTAGAAAGACCATTTCAAGACCTCAAAAAGGTATGGAAAGGGATATAAACAAGGTATGAAAAAATGAAAATAATTTTTTTACTTATATAGGTTGAATTTTTAACCTTGGGGTTCAAAATTGGTTAATAAATTAGTGATTCATGGGGGTAGCATGCCTACAATGCCCATTAAACTAGTATCCTTATCTTTCCATTGGTTAATGGAGTCACTTGCACTAAAAATCAAACTTGATCAAACCTTGACCAAGACAAAGCAACTAAATTTACCTCTAAACACACACAAAACAAGGACAACACATAAATCAAATTAAATAAGACAATGCACATATGTGTTAGTTAAGCACTTAGGGAAAGGAGGACACAATAAAGAAACTAGTATATACAACTAACATGAACATATATTCTTCCTCCTAGATCAAAGGGTAATTTTTTGATATATTTTATTCCATGATGTGGAAAATTGCATGAGTGAATCTACCTCTTGGACTTTGTTCTTGTTGGCTTCATCCTCATATTAATTGTCAATATTCTCGACATGCTTTCAAGTGAAGTAACAATAACAAACTAATCATCTCTGAATATGAAATCATATTGTGCTTCAATATCCTTATCATGATTATTTTTTACGTTTTAACCTACCTCAAACATGACCATCTCTTGGATTATAGGAGAAACATCACCCTTATCTTCTATGGACTCCATGAAATGATGTGTTTGATCTTGAATGGTCTCTTAGGGATCCCCAAATTATTTTTCAAGAAAGAGAGTATCCTTAGCATCATTCTCAATCTTTATAATATGAGTTATATGACCTTAAATATCCCCAAATTCATTAAAAATCTTTAGGTACTTCTATCAAAAGTCTTCATCATTTGCGTGATTGGTTTTGTGAAGTGGGATCAATTAAGCACCTTCATCTTCTTCCTTAGGAGTCAGAGGAATGACAAGGACTTCAAACTCTTCCATGTGATCATATTGAATCTCCAACTTTATTCTCTTAATCTTTTCTTCTTGTTCATTATGGGTTATTTCAAGTTCATCCAAGACTTTAGCTTGTTTAACTAAGATGTCTTCTACTTCAAGATCATCTATAACCCAATTTTCAACTTCTACCCCTTCTTTTAATTCATCTCTAAAAATTAAATTACCTCTTTCCTCCCCAAGTGGATTACCAATGAAAATTTATTCCTCATACACACTTGAATCACTCTCTTTGCATTCTCCTTAAAACTCACTTGCAATTACAACTTCCTACTCTATCCTACATAGAATGGGCTCCTATTAAATAAGGGAGATGGTGGGAGTGTGATTAATATATTCATGACTTTTAGAGGGAGTATGTTTAATGGTAGGTTGTTCATTAATAGGATTGGGGACCAAGGGATCTCTCTTGCAACTTGAGGTCTTGGGGATGGAATATTCTTGAAAGAATTCTTGAAGAGAGAGTAAATTCAATTATGTTATGAGTGTCTCATTTTTTCCAAAAACCACTTCATTATCCTTTTTAATGATTTATTGAGATTAAATTTATAAATCTATACTTGATTCAATCTCTATGATTTTCAATTCCAACTCTTCAATTTTCTTGTCTATGTTCTCTTAGAATATCTCTTCTTGAGGATAATCAATGACTTCATGAGGATAAATATCATAAAAAGGATGATATGGGATAAAATATGGCTCTTAAGGAGGGATGGGAGGGGATTTCATAGGTTTATATTTTTCCTTGACTTCAACTCCCTAGTCTATGCATGTCTTACTTTTATTACCCCATGATTTCACAACTTCATTCCAACTTTGAATCTTGAAGGAATTCTTGGGGGGTTCTTGAGGAAGAGGAGTAGATTTTTTTGCCAAAATAGATTCATTAGATTCCCTCCAAGTGGAAATAAATCTCTCTAATTATAATTTGTCTTGGTTATCAATAAACACCTCTTTCTTCCTTTGGATGTTCTCTTGGGTTGATTTCCAAGATGGGAAGGCCTGAGGGATATCTGAAGGACTTAGAACACTTTGAATCTCACTTGAAATGGTCCTTTGGACAAGAATGGGTGGCACATAAGAGGGTTGAGGTGGTATATATAAAGACACATGGGGTTGATATAATTAAACCTACTATCTTTTATGAACTCTTAGCTTATCCTCTATGCCTTGAATCAGGCCACTTATATCCATCATATCACTTGAGAGGCTTTTCCACTTTTCTCTCTCATAAGGTGTCCATTCTCTCTTTATTAGTTGAAATGAGTATCTCACATTATAAATGAGATGACTAGGGACATATAGACCATACTCCTTTTGTTTGTTAAGCCCTATCATACACATTTTATAGCATCATATACATTTCATAGCCCAAGAGAGTTTACTTTAAACTTGGAATACACTGATTTGAAATGTGAATATGTTGAGTAAGGATAGCATGATCTTGAGAAGGCTAATGAGGATAATGGTGAGGCTGATAAGGAATATTATAGGATTGATATGAATCATCATACTACTAGTAAGGCTCATTATAGGACTGATAATGCTTATTATAGGGATAATAAGAAATACCATAGGCTTGAGATGCCTCATCAACTTGCATGCAATTTAAAGTTACTTCAAATTCAGCCATAAAAACCTCATCAATATAGTTAATTAAAAACACAATTTAATTTTAGCAAGTGCTTAGGCTACTCGAACTAGTTGATTGATCTCAGAGTCACCATTAATGTTTTTTAATACCTCTAAAGGTTGATATGTATAAGGATAACACCAATAATCCTTCAACCACTTTGAACCTTTATCCCACTAGGCATGCCAAAACTATTATAGCCCAAATTTTTAACCTTAGAATATTATTCAAGCCTTCCAAATTTGGGATAATAAGGATACAATCCTAGGATGTGGGTGATCTTTAGGTGAATTGAATCTATAGGTTATAGGACTAGGTCCCACTGATGTATCACTTAGTCTCATTCACTAATATATCAACTTGCTAAGAAAAGAGAATCCTACTCTAATGGAGGTGATGCACCAAAATAGTTTGATCATTACCAACTAGTTTCATGTACACATCAACTATGAGACTAACCTAAATAAACACTGCTTTTAATATGGCTCTCTACATCAACACTTCATATGAAGGTTGTGAAATATTATTAGGCTAAGATGACTAAACAAGAGATCATAAAATGACACTAATGAGTAGAAAAATCACTTAATCTTTAACACTTCACTTGGACACTTAAAAATACCTATAAAAAGAATTTTAAACTAAATATGAATGCTAAAAAGGATAGCATGCCAAGGAAAGCTAAGCAAAACACTTGAAAATATCAACTAGTCTCACAAACACACTAAACTAGTCAAATGAGGAGGTAAAATCAGTAATTTCTCATTGATCAAAGGCTTTAAAATAGTTAGGGCTTCACCATACCTAGGTGGATAATACATACATATCCAAATAAGGATAAATTTATAGAGAAATGAGAGAGAATAAGAGAGAAGATCATAGGATAGAGAGGTGGCAAGTGTCTAGAAGGAGTTACAATCAAGAAAGAGTTATGGAACAACTTTAGAAGATCTCAAAGGACATGTTTTTCTACCCTAAAGATGATTTCCTCTTCCAAATGGTGTGGGAGTTTTATTCATTGATTGACACCTTGATATTCTTCTTCAAACTACCCTTCTCTTGGCTTAGAAATAGACAAGTGCCACTCTTCATCATCAAGTATTCTTGAGTCATCTTCTTCCCCTATTCTTGACACCTTGCATCAATTTATAATCCCTTGAAACAAACATTTCAATGATTATTACCCTGCTTAGGTGTCTTGAAGCCTAATTTGTCCTAATATGCCTATCCTCATTTGGAAACCTCAATCACTCTGAAAGACTTCATCTTGCACCCAAATCTTGCATTTTCTCCTAATTCCTTATAACCCTGAAAAATACACAAATCTCCTTGTGTAGAATAGTGTATGGAGGATATTTGGAAACTAAAGATAGTTTTGAGTACCCACTACCCATTATGTCTTTACATATCTATTCCAAATTTCATTTCCATAAAGCAAGTGGAAGTGTACTTTTTGTTGTTGTTTTCTCTCTCTAATTAGGCCTCAATTAGGCCTCTAGGCCTAGAAACACAAAACTTGCTCTAAATAATTCCCACACATATGGATATTATATAAAGTGTTTTATTAAATTTACCCACCCTAAAACCATCCTCCATACTAAATTTTATCTTGTGAAACCCTATGTAGATATGAGAACCATGAAATGGTCCAAGAAACTAGCCTTTCTTAAGCCTTTTTTACACTACCTTCAACAACTAGACCTATAGGAACATTTATGGGGTGGAATTTACTAATTTTTGGGCCTTATGAAGTATAATTCACCCAATAAATCCTCCCCAAGTGTTTTCATCTCTCCATGATCTTCAATACCTTATTTTGAGCTCAAATCCTTACAAAATTATAACATATATTATGATTATATAGGTACAACTACAAAAAAGTGTCATGGTGAGGACTTCCTTAGAGTTATCAATGATTTTCAAGAGGTTTCAAGGGAAATACAAGTAATTTAAATCACCTTGGAAGTAAATTTATCTCATCAGGTCCATATTAGGGTTTTAGGAGGGTTTAAAATAGTTTGAGTTCTTAATGATTGTTTATAGAACTTAGGGCCTAAACTCTTAAAATAATACCACAAATTTAAAGTATAAAAGTGTATTAAACTATCAATAAGTGATTATGTTTCCATGAAACTTGTCCATACAAATCTAAACACAAGAAGTTTTTCTTTGGGTCTCTACTATGTCATTAGAGAGCGATCTACCATATTAACCTTTGTTCATAAAGGTTGGATACCTAAATCAACACATAATTCCATGAGATTGAAATGTAGGGACCCCTTAACCATTCTTTAAATACATTTTATCCCTTTCATAAGGTCAGGGTTCTAATGAGCAAGAGAAACTTGGTCTTGAACTACAATCAATCACCTAATAGAGCTTGAAGAGCTCTCATAGGGAAAATTGATCATTTTATTATCTTAATCTACTTATATATGATACTATAGGGTATATAAAATCATTTTACACTTCCTAATGTCCTTAGACTCTCACTTTATTCTAAAGAATCCATTCTTTTCATGGTTGTGTATACTAGACTATGTGTTTAGTTTCGGGCCGAATAGGCCTAAAGAGACATATCTATATTTTCAACACTTTCATTTAGTTTGATGAATATAGGGTCATAAAAACATCACATAATCATTACAATGTGACTTTATTATTTCCATAGACTTTTTATCTCAAACCAAGTAGGTACCTTCACTTAACAAGGCATGCCTGTAGGCACCAACTGATAGAGTGTATGTAGGTTTCAAGTGAGTTGGTTTTTTATCAACTCCTCTAACCTTTATTTAGGTTCCTTTTGATCTCAAATTAAATTATTAATTTTTATACCTATGTGAGTTCTAACCCCATTATGTGCACTATATTACATCTTTTCTCATGTTTGAAAAACACTTGAACTACTTGAGCAAACCTATAGGTAGTTATTTGATTCTGACCACCTTTGAATTTTAGAGATATATTCATAATTAATTATGATATTCAATGGTACTTATCATAATATTGAGAGTTATTTATCCTCTTTTTGAACCTTTTCCACCTTTTCAATGATCTTGCATCTTCAAAATGACTATACATGTGTCTTATGCCTATTCAAGAGATGGTTATAGGTGGTGATTAGGTGATTGAAATGTTAAGATTTAAAGCTTAGAATTTTTCAATTTTATTATTGAGACATTGATACACATTTTAACTTCATGATCACCCTTCACAATCAACCTAGTTATCTATAGTTTATCAACACATTCTTTTGTTTGACTATTCACAACCTTAGCCCTAATTATAGGTATGTTTATGTTCTTTACTTATTCAATTCACTTGATTATCTAATGAGTTATATTTTGTCTGAATAGATCCCATTTTAATCTCTTGATCTCATATGCACATTTCATATGTCTTCTATATTGACTCAAAACCTCAAATTGTCCAAGCTTATTATCCACATGTAGGTTTCATTGAAGTGTCTTGGGCATTAAATTTGAAGACATACTTTCTATACTAGTATTGAACCATCCAAGTGTTGAAAAAATATATTGTTTTCACCATTTTAGGTCTTCAATCTCAAGATTTAGTTCTCAATACAAAAATATTTCTCATGAAATGCAAACATATAGGTCTATAGACCTATAGGTCTGTATTATTTATATTTTAGGCTTTGAAATGGTGCAAGTTTGATCTCTTGAACTTGAGATCATATTTAAATTGTATCCTTACATTTAATTATGATTTTAGGACCCTCATACAAGTTAGTAATGCAAAATAAAACCTTTTTGAAACCATCTTGTAGGCAACATCAAAACATAGTCATTGGGATAAAAACCTAAATGTCACTTAGAGATGCCAACTCAAAATGATTAGTTGAATTAAATATACTTGAATGGAATGATAAGATGTGAAAACATATAACCATCCCTTATATGCACTGGAACCTATGTAATTCTCCAAAAATTCAGAAGCAAACATGTGACATATTCGTAATAGAGGCTCCTTTTGATCTCATGGAAGATCATACATGTGAATTTAATGAAAAAAAGAATGAAATGGTTGTGTAAACCCTTACATACCTTCAATAATTCTCTTATGATTTAACAAGTCCATTCATGCAAGAAACTTTGTCTAAAATTGATCCATTGAGGTTTTACACCTATTTTAAGCATCTTAGATCCTTAGTGATTGTTCATAAATATAATAAGCTCAATTAAACAACTAATGCCACTGATTAAGAGACCATAAGGGTCCTCAACTTTGGTCAAAATATTAGACTCCCACTCTTTTCATGTTATATGAAATGAACATATGAATATTGACTTTGTGAGCTTACAAAGAGAGTGATAGGAGAGAAAATTTGTATTTTTCCTTCTTAGGACTTGTGAAATCTTATTGAACTTGGATGTGGCCTTTAGAATGTGAAAATATACTTTTAATGCATTTTCACATGAAATTGGGTCTTCTGCAAAACTTAAGTGGTTTGACATCTTGTACATACATGGAAGTTAGATAAATCCTTAAATAACTTGTAAAAAGGTATTGGTATGGTCATTCATCTTTATTAGCTTTGACAAACATTGAAGTTTGCCAAAAACACCTTTTTCTACAATTTCACGTACCTTAAGGTTTACAAATCAACTTTAATATTTTTAAACATATATGAAATGTTCAAATAAGGTGATTAAGTGGTAAAGTGAATTTTATAGGCACCTAATAACCTATGACACCATTTTACCAAACATATTTACACCATGACATATATGGACTAGTACAAGACTAAGACAAACCATTACCTTAAACTTGTCAAATTAACCTTAACTTATGCTAATAAGACTTTAGAAAGATCATTTTAAGACCTAAACAAGGTATGGAAAGGGATATAAACAAGGTATTAAAATATGAAAAACAAGTTTCTTCTATAGGGGTTGACTTTTTGACCTTGGGGGTCAAAATTGGTCAATAATACCATCTACAAGGAATCAATGTATCAAGTATATACATTGTAACAAGGTAGTCATAGTTTTAAGAATTCAATTAGAGTACCTTCTTTAGCCAATGGTATCTCCTCCTCCACCTTGACCAACACCATAGTTGGTTGTTAAAAATATTCAAAACCATTATACAAAGATAGTTGTTACACCTATTAAGGATCATTATCTAGATATGGTTTTAACATCTACTTAATATCATTATACAAAAACAATTATTACATCTATCTAGGATCTTTATATATACCCAACTTAGAGGAGAGTAGGTGACTCTCTTAGACATATATTTATTAAGTATCCATCATATCATAGGGTTATTTAGGACTCACATAGGACTTTGTCTACTATATAACACACCAACCTATTTTTTTGGATAGTTTAGTAGTGAACACAAGCATTGATACACTCTCCTATTATACAACAAACCCCACATGGTACTAGGAGTCATAGAGTTACCTATCATATGTAAGATCATATGAGTAGTGATGTATATAGTTATATTACCACACCATGTTCCTTCTTAGATTTCATTACACCTACGTCTAAAAAAAATTGTTCGCAAAAGGTGAACCATGCACCATGTTACATAGGAACTTCCCATGATCTTTATGGGATAATTGGTTAGTAATTTTCAAGACCTAGGCATGACATTATTGCGAGTTACATTTTTTACATATGTTATTTATAACATGTTTGGTAGATGGCATATTATTTTTCTATACACATGTATTTCAATGTATATGAGTGTGATGCAGGACATACATATTATACATGTATACCTATATTTTGGACTTTAATATACCTAGGATCAATGTTAATGTTGGGGACATATTTTTCCATAGACCACATTATTATAGGTTAGATATTTCTATGATTTTTATCATGTTTAGATACATAAATTACTTGTGCATATCATGTTAGTTACTCATATCTTGCATAGTGTTACATGGATATATTATTTTAGTATGATGTGGAATTAATATATATAAAAACCTAATATTTTTCATTTTATCACTTTCCTGACACTTTCTCTTATAGGGATTTATCAGCACATCAATATCCTCATGTCCATGTCTTAAAGGGTGTAGGATCAACTCATGGTAATTTGTAAGAGATATTTGTATAATATTTTATCATACCTTCATTCCTATAATTTTGAACTCCTCCAAGTCTCTTTCTATATTACCTCTCTATATTATTTTTTTAAATTTTTACAGTGACTTTATATTCATATTTCATTGATCAAGCTAATATAGTATGTTTCATACTTTTTTATCCATATACTATATCAATTTGGTTGATGCAGTTTTATTTCATACATTTATCATTTGTACTTATTGGCTTGGATAATACATTATTGTGTTAGTTGACATATTTATTTTGTGATCAAGAATTCGGATAATCAAATTTAACATGTAAATAGCTATTAAAATCTATCTAAATCCAAGAATCATCAAAATTTGGATCAATAAGATAGAATTGTAAGTAACAATAATTAGACTTAAAATAATTATATCAAAATAATACAAGCATCACAATCCTTTAAACAATGATCATTATTCAAATTGATAGGATTTTTTCTTAATGGAATACTTGTAGAATCAAAATTTTGATAGTATTTATTGGCTTGATGACTTTGATAAGTAGATTGGTTTGGCATGAGAGGATCATAGATTGCATAGTTAGATTTAATGGATAATGGACTATTAGAGGGTTATGGAATTGATTAGATTATTGGATGGATTAATGGATTAATAAATTTCATGCACATTCAAATCAGTATTCCAAATGGAAGGAGATGGTGAATTCAAATAGATAAAAGAGGAGGGAATAAATGGGAATTAAAAATTTCCAAGAAGCCTCTAGATTTAGAGGTTTTTAGAGAGGAGGAATAGGATAGTGGAGGAATATATATTTGGAGAATTATATATTATATTAGGGGTATTATTATAGATTATATTAGGGGTATTAACAATGATTAGGGGAGGTTACATTAGTTTAGAAGAAAGGTTAGGTGAGGAATATAGGGTTAGGCTTGTAGGAAATCCTCAGAGTAGGTAGTTAGGTGGGTTATCAAATTTTAAATTATCATATAATGGATAAGTGGGGGTTAGTTGACAAATAATACATGATTAAAAGAATTAATTGATTTATGGGATGATATAATGTCTGTGCATAAATATGAATAATGAAAGGGTGTTAAAATAATGACTAGGATGATTACTAAGGATAATTTAGATGAAATTTGATGGATTAGGTATGTGATTAGATGAAATTAGTGATATTAGTGTTGAAGTTAGCAAGCTAATGAAGGTGATAAAATTTAGATGCATACATTTTCCCCCTCTTTGAAAGGATAATGCAAGTGGGCAAAGTGGAAGGAGTAATGGTCTTTCAAATAAGAAAGAAACTCATGGATGAATGTTAGTAAATGATGTTAGTAGACATGATTCCCCCTCATGGGTACATGTAGTGATTAAGGATTCAAATAGACACTCAAAAATAGGAAATGAGGGGTGGGATGAATGAATAAATAAGGTGTTGGGATGTTAGATGTGAGATCAATGATGAATAAAATGAACTTGACATGAGCCTTAAGCTATAAATTGATGATGCCCCTGGTAAAGGACTATGCATAAGAAGTAGAAATGACTGTGTCATGATTATTGATACATCCCAAGGGGGAATCAACCATAACATGATGATGATAATATAAAAGTCTAAAAACTTTAGACATATCCCAAATAAGGACACATACCAAGGAGAGCTATGGACCAAGGTGATTGATAGATAATACCATAAGCCATCAACCTATCCCAAGTAAGGAAGCATGCATGGGAGAGCATTAGGCCAAAATAAGACAATTTGATAATATTAAATGATAGGTGTAGCTCAAAACTAAAGGTGAATGATAAGATGACAAAGATGAGAGAGATAAAAATGATATGATCGAGAAATCAAAAGACAAAAGGAAAGAATCAAACTGTAATGCATTGAATCAATGAGCCATAATGTGATTAATAGTGAAGATGCCCCTGATAATAATACATGAAAGGGAGTGAGATATGATTATAAAGTTATAGTCCTAATCATGCCCCAATCAAGGGATGAAATCATAAAATTTAAATGGTGAGTTTATCAATCAATGATAATGGATGAATGATGGAATAAAATGTCACATCTTGATTTATTACTAATATAATTTACTTAATTATGCATAGATTATTATGGTTGGTAAATTTATGAATTACTATTTAACTAAGTCATAAGTCATATGTTGTTATGGGGTAGTTGTATGTTTCTTTGATTACATGATTTTATTACTATGAATTAGTTGTATTTGTATATTCTTTACACTATGATGAAGTTGATTTGTTTTATAGTAGTATTATATAATATATATGATGATGTTATAGGCTAAATACCTTCTTCTCATGAGTTTGATACAGGAGAGATTTATCCCTCAGAGCATGATGGAGGGAGAGCATCATTGGAGAGGATGGCGTAGATGGAGGTGTTGGGGGATGATAGGGAGATAATTAAAACCCATGCACACATCATGATAGATATTACTCATTATATTAATTGTTTTAATTGTTAGATTTATTATGACATCTATGTAAACATCCAATTCCTAACACCATTGTGTTGAAATTGTCTATCTTATGCAAAATGTACTAAAATGCACAAATTGGGCCAAAATCACTTAAACGCACTAAATGGTTTGAGATTTTCATAAATAAGTGATGATTTATGATAATGTGTCCCTAAATAAGGCAATTTATTTTATGTGATTAGTAGCTTTGATCAAATAATTTTGAGTTAAAATGATGATTTCATATTTTGGTGCTCTGGAACACTCTTTTATTCTAATTCATAAGCACATGTCACATGTCTATGTTATTTTGTGTCGATAACATCCTAAATGCGACAATGGTTTTTAATCAACTAAAATATCCTTATAATTCCTATCAAATCAAATTATGATGCAATAATATAAATTTTTGATCAATTTGATTAATTGTGCACCAATTTCTAAAGAATTGCACTAAAATTGATTAATCTTACTTGGGAAAATTAAACTAAATTATGATCTTAAGTAATAATTACATGGAAGTTATTGAATATTTCATTATTGTAAATTGATATATATTAACTAAATTATTAATTGAGGTCATTTTTGGGGTGGTATCCATAAGCCATAAATGCAACAAATATCAGGATTATGGCTTCCCATGCCTCTTTAATGCCCCTTCATCCCAAATCATTATGAGGATATTTATGGATTTTAATTAAATAATTGGATTAATCCATGGCCACACATATTTATATCAATATGGATGGTTATGGTTGATCCTGATAAAATTCAAAAATCTATAAATAAGAGGGCCAAGACCATTTTTAAGCTTAATTTGTGTAAACTTATAATATAGGATTCTCTCCACAATCTTTCTTTGTGTTGATTATTATGTTTTATTTAAAATAGGATATATTGATTTGATAGGAATATATTTATTTCATATCATGATCCTAAATTATACATGATGATGTTGAGATGATAGAGGAGCAAAGCATCCATTGTTGACAAAGACAAAAATTCCAAATCAAGGGGAAAATCATGTTTTAAGATGTATTTAAGTGATGGGGTGATCATGAGAAGGTAATTGGTATTTAAATTATTTCACTTGATCTTTATTGATATTTACACACCTTATTTGAATAGGTTGGACTAGATTATTAGTTCTTTATGCATTTTTCTTAGTTTATTGAATAATTCTTGATCTAGCCATCCTTGTAATCCATCTCTACATCTTGGCATGCTTGATGGGACCAAACATCCCTCTCAATCAAGGAATACATTTTGGAAATCTTAAATTTCCATTAAATTCGTTAAAAAGTCCTTTAACATAAACTTTTAGCTTGTTTTCCCATGTTTTAAACATTTTTTATGCATACATAGGTTACACAGTGATCGACATTGGTTATGGGTAACCAACATTAGTCAGGGATAACTATCATCAATTAGGTTGAAGGGGAAAATATGTTTAAAATTTTTCATTTAATATTTTTATTCAAGTTACAAGTTGTTAACTTGGTTTATAAGTCTCTGGTATGAACATTTTATCATTGATCTAGACATTTTCTTTTAGGGATTTTATCCTAACATTATTATAACAAGTTTTTTGTCCAAATATTTTCATGCATAAGGGTTCATAGGTGACCATTATCAGTCATTTTTAACTAACCATGGTTATGTTTATGACTAGCATTGGTCTTGAAGCAATTGACATTGGTCAACAGTGATCAACATCATTTTTTATGTGTAAAAAATAGAGAACCCAAGAGCAAGAAATCCAAACTTGCTTGTTTCATCATTGATTATGCTTCAAAGATAAACAAGACTCTCTAATTTTTCTTGTTGAACCCATGAGGAAAAGTGGTTATTTTAAGCATAATTAAGTCTTTAACCTTCCCTTTGTTGTTTAAAAGGAATTAGAGACCTTCCCTTTAGTGTTTAAAAGGAACTTAGATGGTTTATTTGATTGTTTTGTGAATTTGTTTCGGAGTTTTTTCAAACTAACGCAAAAAGGACAATAACTTCACTCAACATTTCAATTTGGTGTTATAAAACTCAACATTCACTTAAACTTCAAAATTCTTGAAGTGTTGTTTTATGGAAATCATCTATCACTTGCTTGTTAAAAAATAATTGTGTGTGTATGCTCTCTTCCATCCCTTATAGGGAGCTCGAGTGACTAAAAGTGCCTTTTCATTATGATTGTACCTTTGTTTAAGGAATGAAAAGAAATTTATCTAAGCTCTACCCAAAAATTGTATGGTTTAGGTGATCTAAAAACAATCCTAAATCCTTTTCACTTAGACTTTATTTCATGTAGTTAGATTGTGGAGAGGATGTCATTGCCTCTTCTCAAGTTCTTTAGATAAGATTTGACCTAGGGATTCATCTCCTAACATTGAATTTAGCCCCTCTCCACAAGGGGTATATAAATTGGGATCACCCATCTAGGATGGTGGTTTGAGTGGTTAAACCATCTCCATTAGTGATAATCTAGCCTAAAATTTATGATCAATTGGGACATCACACTACACTAAGCAAATGATGGGTGTAGTGGTTGTGAAAAGGACAAGAATTTTTCACAGCAAGATGATTGACTTGGATCTAATTGACACGTTGTATCCCTTGTGTTGCCCACACTTGGGACCATCTATATGGTCATAAATTGTAAGTTTTAGACAACCCCACTTATCATAAAGTATTATTGATGCAGGGTGCATTCAAAGGTCCATGTCACCATATTGTCTCTTAAGATAAGGGGTTGTAAAATACCCTACCAATTAATGTGATTTTATTTTGGATGAACACTTAAAATTCCTCCCAATTGAATGTATAAAGATGGATTTCAACAATACAAATCAACATTATCAGTTTAGGGCTTATGAGGATTACTTAGTTGTATTTGGTCTTTGTCTTTACTTGCTTGGTATTTATTTGAGTCTAAAATTGATTGTAAACAAACACCATAACCAAACACATTATCCACCATTTATTTAATAAAGAGGCATTACGTTGGTCAAATCCAAATCAATCTTTTCCTTGTTTAAATTCTTATCTCAAAAATTTGTGTTTGTATTGTCTAATTAACATAATTATGCTTCCCATTTGAGTCTAGACCACTTTCCAAAATCTTTAAGTCCTTCATTGATAATCCAAATTCAACATTGCAAATTTTTGTTAGGATAAAATAAAACACAAATTTATCCCCATATCACATATAAGAGAAACTATGAAACAAATCAATCAAACATACAGAAAATAATCATAAACATGTATAAAATAGGAGACACCAAATTTAACCTGGTTCACCCAAGATGGCCTACATCCACCAAACTTGTCTAGTATATTATTTATAGCAATACAAGGGAGAAACAAATCCTACAACAAATCTCATTACACCTTTCTACCTCTTTCTACCTCCTCTCTATTAAATTGGGTTTAATTTCCCTTTTACACTTGACTAAAGTTAACTTGGGTTCAATTTACCATTTGGATTGAAGGTCATTCATAGACTCATCATAATTTAATCATTGTGAACTTAGGTCATCAAGTGTATCACTCACACTCTAAGTTATATAACACATTTTATTTTACCCTCCTATTACCATGTGGTGGCATTGTGTTTTCCATTTGGTTCTAGTTTTATACTTAGGAATTTTTGCATGTTTCCACATCGTGAGTTTCTTGGTTTGTATTGTAACCTTCCTAATCTTAAGGGCTTTCTTCTAGTTTCCTAGTATCAATTCATTGAATTTAAACTAGATTTTATGGTATTGATGAATCTCTTAGCCTACATTGGGTGTACTAGTTTACACATAGGTCTTTGAGTTATAATACCCTCTTTCAATTTATATGATTTAGACCCTACTCAAGGTTGAGTAATTTTTTGAACACATTCCTCTAATTATGTGGTACTATTCCACCTCATTTTTATTATAGTCTCTTTGGTACCTTATCACCTTGTTTAGAAAAGATCAAAACACATACCTTGTTTAAATAATCATAAAACATTCCCAAATATTGCCATATTTATGGAATAAATCTTTTAAACATGACTCAAAGGTACACTCATAGTGGGGTCTCTTATGGCCCTAACTACAAGGAGGATATTTATTATGATGGCCAAGACAATTCTAAGGTCTTTGAAGACATTCCACATAATTATAGGATCTGAGGAAGACTTTTTGGATATCAAACCTAAGAAGGCAAAGATGAATCCCTTCTAAGGTTGATTTAATCCAGTGCTAGACTAACCTTGAAATTTCTTATGGAGTAATTACATACCTTAGTTATAGAAGGAGAACAACAACAAGAACAAGTCTTCATCAAAATTGTACAAACAAACGTACCTTCTTCTAGTAAGGGTAAGTAAATACTTGTAGAGTCAAAACCAAATTATCAAGATTTTTTTTATGATATTAAGAAGATATTTCAATGATATACAAACCAACTTATCATGGACCTAATAGACTCTTTAGTTGTTAATTTAATACATAATGATGCTTCCAAGGAACAAGGGAATGTGGTTCAACCAATGAAAACTCTAGTTGAGAACATAAAAATGATGGATCAAATTGTCTCAATCAAATAACCTAAATCCTAAGAGGTTTCAAAACATGCTACACTAGACATGGAGTACACATTTTTCAATCATCAAGAACCTCTTTTTCCTTCACAAAACCAAAGACCAAAACATTCAATATGATTTGAAGAAATCATACAAAATAGTTTTTATAGTTCATCTAAACCAACATGCACTTTGGTAAATAGGCCATGAACTCCCAAAAATAAATAAAACATGTATAATTCAATGTATCAGATTTTAAGGAATCAACCACATACTTAATCAGCTCAAGGAGTGAACTAAAACAAAGTCATGGATCATAAGGTGTACATACCTACCAAATACATGCAACAATATGGGCACATACCACCTCAAAAACAACAACAAGCACACATATCACTCCAATAAAATTATGTTCCACCCATGAATGCACCAAACATGCAAGAGTGGAACTCTATGAAGGAGATTGTGTCATATTTGCAGACTGGTAATAGAATCAAGAAGTACAAGTTTGATGAGATATGCCCATATACATTTGATTTATCTATTCTCTATTTCCCCTTTTCATCTCATTTTTAGGCACCTAAATTTTAAAAATACAAAGGAAAGGGTGACCCTCATGAACGCATTCAGGCATTATTTATGTTATGCCAAAAGGTTAATTATAGTGGCATTTATTTGCTTCATTTGTTTTCATGAAGTTTAGCATGAAAAACTCTATATTGGCTACTTAAGTTACCCAAGGGATAGGTTGTGGATTGGAATGAATTATTTGAAAAGTTTGTCAACCATTTATAATACAACATTGAACATGAATTGACCATTATTGACTTGTGTAAATCCAAAAAATGTGATGGAGAAAGCTTCAATACATATCTACAAAGGTGGAGAGCATTAACGGGTCACTTTCAATATAATTTATTAGAAAAACAATTGGTAGACATATTTGCACAAAACTTACACCCTAAGGTTGCACATAATTTATGGCTTACACCAATTAATTTGAAGAAATCATTGACAAAGGGTTGTATATTGAGAAGGATATTATTTCCAAGGGCCTTGTTAAGATTTTTGCATAGGGTCAAACATCAAATTAGACCCAATCACCAATTAAAATTGTTACACAAGAGAAACCTAAATGGTTTAATAAGAACAAGAATATGGTAGTGAGAATGGAGTAACTGAAACAAGACATGCACAAATGGTGTAGGCCCCATCAGCCCCAAATGTACAATTATCTCCACCTAATCCACCACCTAATTTTCAAAGACAACCTCAATGGAAGACATTCCACAATTAATTCAAATTCTTTAGTAAATTCAGAGAACCTATTGAGATAGTATTCTATAAGCTCATAATAGCTAACTTGATTGTGTGTCTAATACCAAGGTAATTTCCTCAAGATCAACCAAAGATATATTGGTACAAGTAAAATGAGTGGTTCAACTTCCATCATGTTGTTGGTCATGGTGCTTATCATTGCATCTAATTACAACAACTTATTGAGAATCTGATCAAGAGTGGTGAAGTTGAGATCAAACTAGCCCCACAAAACACTAATCAAGATATGGGAATCTATCAAGATCCATTTCCTCAACATAATCAATAACCACCAATGAATAATTAGTATAACCAAGGACATAATTAGAGGTAGAATAAAAACTAGAATTAGGGTCAAAATCATAATCAATATGAGCATAATCAAGATCATAATATCGATGCTAACAACTTGGGTTACAACAACATGCCTTAAAACTATAAAAACACTATGGGATGAATTTTTTCAACCCAAATTTCCACTATTACTATCAAATCCCATGATTTATCTCATACTCATCACATTATAGGATCCAATATTATAGGGCCAACACCCTCTTCCTCTAGTAATGTTGCATCATCTTTGCACAATTCTATTATAACTCCATTTGCATGGGTTACTATTTTTGGACAACACCCTTCCTCTAATTACAATGGCTCCTCATAAACTCAAAATTTCTTTAATGTAACTAGATGATCATGATTCACCCTCCAAGGCCCTTCATCTTCATCTTCTGATTACAATGGCTCCTTGCCACCTCTAGGTTGCCCAATCACAACTAGATGCTTGTGAATTAATCTCCAGGGCCCTTTGCCCTCTTCTTCCACTGAACCTAATGTGAACATTATGCCTTAAAAATTTTAGCCTAATACTATGCCATCCAAGGCCAAGTCATCTCATCCTAATATTGAAAATCCTTCTAGTCTATTAGACCAACTGAGCAAAACCCCTATACAAATTTCCATTTTGGATCTCTTGCATACATCTAAATTCTATAGAACTATTTTTAATAACTTTTTACAAGAATCAACTATTACCAAAGATATAAATACTAAATAGTTCCAAAAACTAGCGAGACACTTGTATTCATTTTATCAACTTATGTTTGATCAAAGAGACATGTCCACCTTAGGTCTGAACCATAACAACCCATTGTATATTGAAGTAATCATTAAAAACCATAAGATTAAGTGGGTTCTAATCGACAATGGTTTTGGGATGAACATAATATCTCTTAAATTTGTAAAAATATTGGGATACACTACAAAGGACATTCAACCAGAGATGATCACCATAAAGGCTTATGAAAATACTAAGAGGGAGTCTTCTAGTAACATTCATTTTCCAATCATTATTGGGTCTATTTCCCACCACATTTTATTATATATTATGGACATTGAGATTCCTTATAACATAATTTTTTTCATATTTGGATTCATGAATTATATGTCATTCCATACACCTTGTAATATTGCCTAAAGTTTACCCATAATGGGATCAAGGATACTATTCTTATTGATCAATAGCCTTATCAATATTGAAAATATCTAGAGGCTGAGTTCTACAATTATAACTATTGTCTAGGTTTTGAGTTCATTACAAAGAGGAATAAAGAAATAATTTCAAATCTACCTTCATTTAATTATATCAACCTAAGTGACCTTGCTTCTACTATGGCTGATCCATTTCCCATAACTCTTGTAAAACATGTTGTGATAGAAGACATGGGCATTTCCATATACCATCTCAAGGATTCCATACATGTTGTAAAGCTAATTAAAGTCTCCTAAATTATCTGGTAAGCTAAAACCTTCCAAGAACCTAAATGAACCCAACTTGATCTGGTAATTGAAGAAGAAATAATGAAAACCACCTATGGTATTTATACTTGCTACTTCATGCAAACAAGATCACGAGGCTTTCATAGAAGGAGATTGGTTATATTCTGATGGAATTATTGATTACTTTATGAATCCAAAATATCCTATCCCTAATCAGATCATGGATAAACTTGATTATATATGAAGTGGCCTTAGCCCATAAGCCCAAGGAATCTTGAAACCTTTATCATTTGGAGTACCTAATTTAAATCATGGTCTTAGATTTATACCACCTGGGGGTGACCTTATGACTTTTGATAGTGATTATTCTACATTGACTAGCAATGAGACTCCTAGAAGTGATGTAGCATCCCATTATAGCCTTTTTGATGAGCTTGCTAACTTAGATTTATTTGATCAAAATGTCATTATGACCCTAACATCTATTGGAGATTCCATTATTGAATTAGAACCTCATTGTTCCCTATGCCTTTTCCATCCCTAACTCATTTATTGGGACTAATAAAATTTGGTCATACACCTTGATGAGTTTTTGAATGAAGAATCAATTGTAGAATACATGGTTCTAAGAGATGGATTTCCCATTAGTGATCATAAACAAGGCTTTGATTTTTCATTGGATCCTTCAACCTACTTTGGATATTAGGAAAATTTTCTTGGTCATAACAAAGATAAAGCATTGAGATATTTGGGTGAAAACCTCTTTGAGGTGCTCATTGATGAGGGAAAAAGTAAAGATAAAGATAAGCCCTTGAGTGAAAACTTATTTTAGGCACTCTTGGATGGGAAAGTTTGCTCATCCCCAAAGAATGCTCAAGGTATATCAATTATTATCTCTATATCTAGTACAAGCAACTCTTCAAAACAATAACAACTTTTTGAGCATTTCTCTCTTGAGTTTTTAGAGGTTTTTGTTACTTGGCCATTACCCAAGATGGTGGATTTAGATTCATCACATTATCCAAATATTTGGGAGGAACAAAGAGAAACTATAGTAGAATAAGATGATCATGATCATACCTTGCCGACTATTCTTGAAGATGGATGTACACTTCTTGCAGAGAACATTGTTGAAGTGAACCTAGGAACATATGATGATCCCAAAATTTTTTATCTTGGAGATTCCCTTACTAAATAATAACATGAACACAATATAGTCATTTTGATGGATTTCATTGATAATTTTACATGGGCATATTCAGACATGCTAGGCTTAGACCCACACTTGGTAGTGCATTGCCTTTTTGTTCATCTAGATGCCAAACTAGTTAAATAAAAATTGATAAAGATGCATCCACGTACCACCCTCTTTTTAAAATCCAAATTAGAGAAATTATTAGGATCATGCTTCATTAGACCATTGGACTACACCAGATGGATATCTAACATAGTTCTAGTTATCAAGAAGCCATAGGGTATACATCTTTGTGCTAATTTTAGAGATATCAATAAAGTATGCCCTAAATGACTTTCCTCTACCCAACATCAACATGATCATTGAATTTACTTCTAGGTATGAGATTTTATTCCTTATGGATGGATTTTATGGATAGAATCAAATAAAGATAGCCCAAGAATATCAACACAAGAATGTGTTCACCAATCCATGGGGAACATTATGATACCAAGTCATGCCATTTGGATTGAAGAATGTTGGAACCACATATCAACATGTTATGACTATCATCTTCCATGACATAATGCATGATATTTTTTAGTACTATGTTGATGACATGCTATCAAAATCAATGACACATGCTAGACATCTTGACATTCTATGAAGAATATTTGAGAGCCTTCATGACTATAAATTCCACTTGAATCGTAAGAAGTGTGTCTTTAGATTCAGTTTGGGGAAATTTATAGGTTTCATTGTATCAAAAAGAGGGATCAAAATTGACCCTACTAAGGTTAATTCATTTTTTGAAATGCCTCTACCTTCAAATATTAAATAGGTCTAAAGCCTGCAAGGAAAGATCTAATCAATCTCTAGGTTCATTTATCAACCGGTAGATAAGTGCCACCCATTTACCCATCTCTTGAAGAAATGGGTCAATTTTTAGAGGGATGAAGACTGTCAGTTATCATTTTCAAAGCTTAAAACATATTTGGCCAACCCACTAGTTTTGAGACTGCCAACACTTAGACAACCACTGCTTCCTTACATATTAGCAACTAGGCATGCATTGGGGCCACTTCTGACCCAACATGATGATCAATGAAAATAACATGAAGTATATTATTTAAGCCACATAGTGGTGGATTGTGAACATAGTTATATACCTATTGAGAAGGTGTGTTTAGATATGGTTTTCACTTCTCAAAAGCTATGACATTATATGCTGAATAATAAAATAATTATCATCACTAAGGTGGATCCTCTTAGGTTTTGATTATCTAAATCAATTTTCATAAGATGTATGGCTAAATGGGTCATGTTCCTCAATGAATTTGATGATTAATATCAAAACTAGAAAGTTATGAAGTGGAAGGTTGTTGTTGATCAACTCATAGAGGCCCCTATTATACAAACTCAACCACTCAGATTTGACTTTCCATGTGACTCTATTATGACAATGGAAGCAGTGTTGTGTGAATATAAACAATAAAAGCTATATTTTTTTGGTTCCTTCACTTCTCATGTATCTAGAACCAGCATATTTTTTATCACACCTTAAAGGGATTTTATTCCCAAGACATTCCACATAAATTTTCATTGTACCAATATATGGTCAAGTATGAGGCACTTATTACAAGACTTCATCTTACAATTAAATGGGATATTCAACATTTAATGGTCTATGGTGATTCCCAATTAATCATCAATCAAACAACTGATCAATATCAAAATAGAGATGATAAAGTTATTCCCTACAATCAAATCATGGATAATCTCAAGATTCATTTTAAATAACTATAGTTTGAACAAGTACCAAAGGCTAGCAATGATCTACCAATGTAATGGCAATGATTGGGTCTATGATATAGATTGATAGTTTTACTAAAGGGTATCAATTTATAATTGAAAATCTTCTATAGCCTACATATATTATTCTATATTTATGGAGTTTATGCACCATTTCTAGTCCCAATCCCCCACCTAAACTACCTTGGTATCAAGACTATTATAATTACTTCCATGATCATGTTTTTCCACTTGAATTATCCAATAACTAATATAAACTATTACTTCACCATCTAGATCATTAGACCCTCCTTATAAACACACTTTATTTCAAAGGCTATGATGGAATGCTACTTTGTTATTTATCTTCAAGAGAATCCAATCTAGCATTGAAGGAGGTTCATGAAGGAATGTGTGGAACCCACACCAATTGTGTAGTCTTAACTAAAAAGATCCTCAAAATAGGCTAACATTGGCCAAAAATAGAGATAGATTCTTTCAATTATGTGAAGAAGTGTGTTCCTTATTAGCAACATGGAAATTTGATAAATTCACCTTCCTTACTGCTACAGTTGATCACAACACCATGGCCATTGTCTACATGGGGCCTCAATCTCATTGGGAAAATAAACCCAACATCTTCAAATGGCCATAAACACATTTTAAATATTATTGAGTACATTAATAAGTAGATTGAGGCAATTTCTCTCACTTATGTCATTGAGAATTAGATAACCAAATTCATTCATTACCATATCATCTATTGATATGGCAACCTAGCTTGCATTATATCTAATAATGGCAGATCCTTTATAAACAAAGATGTTAAAGACCTTTATGCAAAATTCAAAATCAAGCATAATAAATCCACACCATATAACCCACAAGGTAATGGATAAGTTGAGGCATCAAAAAAAACCATTGTAGTCATTTTAAAGAAGATTGTCAATGATTTTGGCTATAATTGGCACTTGTAAATCTTTCCTGCCCTTTGGGCTTATCAAGCCAATCATCAAACCCCTATAAGAGCCACTCCATACTCCCTTGTTTATGGTACAAAAGTTGTTATCCCGATTAAGATCAAGCTACTTTCATTGTGAGTATCTTTGGAGCATATTGAAGATGACAAGGAATACAAAGCCTTAAGGATGTAAAAACTATAACTTCTTGATGGTAAGCATCTAGCTACCTTAGAAAACTTGCAAGCCTATCAAAATAGATTATAGAGAAGCTAAAACAAGTGTATTCTCTCTTGATAGTTTGATATTGGTGATTTAGTCTTGAAAGAAAACCAGAAGAACATAAATGTTGAACGTAAGAAAAAAGGTAAGTTCTAACCTAATTGGTTGGGACAATATGTTATCATGGTGAACTATAGATTAGGGGCATACAAACTAGTTACTCTGAATTGTGAATAACTTCTAGAGCCCATGAACATTATGCATCTTAAGGGGTTTTATGCTTGAAATTTTTAAACCATTGTCTACAAGACCCATTACTTGGGGGCAAATTGTGCTGAAATATTTTATCCTACCTTTATATCATGGACCATCCTCTCATGGACCATATTCTTTTGACCTACCCTGGACCATTCTTGCAAGAACCATATTATTTTCATGACTCTACTTAGTGAAAGTTTTGGATAGATGGCACTCTGAACACATTTTATCCCACCCTAGATCATCCTCTTTTTAACCATATTCATTTTTTACCATCCTCTTTTGGGCCCTATTCATTTTGGACTATTCTCTTTGAGAATCACATTATTTTCATATCCAAGGCTATTAGAACCTAAACATCTTTCATCCCTTAACCAATTATGATCTTGATTATGACTCATAGGTATTATGACCACATTTAATTCTATTTCTACTCAACATATCATTAGGGACAATATTTTGCAACTTATTTTACTGACAAGTGAACAAAAATACCTCAGTGTATGGTTTCTTAGATTTTATCTTAATGTTGCACATTATTCTATTTTTTTATTGTCTGGTAGGCATTACTACCTTAACAAGATTCTCACTCTCATTTATTTGTGAGCATGTATCATTTTAAGTGGCTTTAGCCATTATTGGAGCTCCTAGTTAATTCCCTAGGCCATTATTTATATCCATGAGTGTCATTATAGTCAACTTAGTTGTTATTAGAACTTCTCAATCTTAGATGACCATCTCCTTGATTATTTGATTACCCTTGTACATATATTATCCTAAAAACACCAAAAACATTATAAAATTATCCACAAAAGAACAAAAACATTGTCTTACACTTTTGTATATTCTTATCTCCATGCTCTTTCAATTTTACAAGTAATCATGCCATCAATTGTATATTTTGAAAGTATCTTATCCCACTAGCCCATCATTTTTAAGACCATTATCATTTGTCCCATCTTCTCTTTTATTTTATAACATTAATCATGTTTTTTCTGGTAATCACCTTATTCTTCTATCCAAATTATTGGGAGAACTACATTTGGCTTGAATTTCATGTTGGGCCATGTATCTATGAAACTATGTAGGCAACATCCACTTGTCTGGTACATTTGGAGTCAACTCAGCCACCCCCTTCTTTTTCTTCTTTTCCCCCATTTCTTTAGTGTTGTTTCCCTATCATTTAGAAGGAACTTTGTATCCTTGTTCTTGTTATGTTGCTATATAAAGTAATACCTATACTACATGTGCATGAATAATTGTTTTTAAATTTCACTAACTTGGTTTTTCTTTGTGTGTGTTCATTTGATATTTATGGTGTTTTGTTATACTTTCTTGTCTCTTCATTTTACTTTTTTTTCCTGTTTGGTCTTGTTCTCTTCTTTTTTTTTTCCAAGCACATCTTGATGGTCCACATGGATCTTGATTATTCATATCTTTATCTCATTTTGTTAAGATGTTATTGATTTGTTTTTAAACATTCTTGTTCTTACTTAAGTCTTGATTATTCATATCTTAATTTTAAGTTGGGTTCATTTATGTTTTTCTTTTCCTTTGTCTTTGCTTTTTTGTTTAAATTTAAATAGCTATAACTCTAGTTTTCATCATTTTTACCATTACCCTTAGTTATAGGTATTCATATTTGAATCAGCTCAGTGTAATTAGAATCCAATGGCATTTTAGGTTATTTATACTTATAATTCCTAATTTCCTTTTGATATAACAAGAACTTTGTGCTTTAGATTCAAGTCTCAACATCAAAATAACTATGGTGAATAACTCTCAAGATCACCAATTATAAACTAGGATCAATAGGTTTAACACTTTGAATCTATATAAGATGTGCATCTCTTGGCATACATCATGAGTCTAATTGATCACTGGTCAATTTTCTTCATCCCTCATTTCATTCTCTCTCGTTGTTGGGTGAACTACATTAGATTGAGATCTATTTGGACTCTATAGGTAGTACTTAGATACATGACATATCTTAGGTCAGCTTGGCCACTTTCATTCTTCTTTTCATCTCTTTCATCACTTTATGTATCATTGTATGCCTAGTTTTTTTATGGATTATTCAACCATTACACCATCACATCTATGTTTACAACCACTCATATTTAATCTATGTCATATATTATATCCTTGAGATATTGTTTTCCAATTTGACCTAATAAGAACATAGCATTTGGACCTACCATTGAATCAAATCATCCCTACAAGGGTAAACCATTCTTTATCAGTGATCAAAATCAGCCCTACTAGGGCAAGCTTGTTTATCACACATTATTATTTCTTATATATTTGGAGATGACATTCTCATTTCCTTATAATTTCAATCTTTATGGAATTTTTCTCTCATTTTTACAATAATTTAGTTTGCAACTTGTCTCAAGATTGATCAATTTTGAAGTGCATAGCTTGCACCCTAGATTTGGGTGTGTTCAAAGTGTGTCACTTTTGTTTTTGTATTGTATCCTTCCCATTCCCTAGTCCTTAAGGCCAATTTTATTATAATTATATTTTGATCACTGATTAAATCAATGCATACAAGCATTAGTTCATCTAGATTTAATTCTTTTCCATGAGTTAATCTCACTTTCCCTCTCTTTTTGAGAGTCCATCCTTGTTCATCCTAGTATATCCTCTCGAGGGTGCATCATGGGTCATTTCAAATTTATTCTTAAAACTATTTTATTTTAAAGATTTTGCTTCACCTAAATATCTTTTTATGCCTTATCAAACAAGGGAAAAATTTAGACATCCAATTCCTAACACCATTATGTTGAAATTATCAATCTTACTCGAAATGCACTAAAATGCACAAATTGGGCCAAAATCACTTAAATACATTAAATAGTTTGATATTTTCACAAACAAGTTCTAATTTAGGCTAATGTATCCCTAAATGAGGCAATGCATTTTATATGATTGTTAACTTTGATCAAATCATTACGAGTCAAAATGATGATTTCACATTTTGGTGCTCTAGAACACTCTTTTCTTCCAATTCATAAGCACACATCATGTGCCTATGTTATTTTGTGTTGGTAACATCCTAAATGGTATAATATTTTATAAATAATGAGCATCACCTTTTAATTCCTCCCAAGTCAAATTATGACCCAGTAATATGACTTTCTGATTAATTTGATTAATTGTGCACCAATTTCCAAATAATTGCACTAAAATTAATTAATCTTATTTAGGAAAATTAAACCAAATTATGAGCTTAATAATAATTCCATGGAAGTTATTAAATATTTATTTATTGTAAATTTATTCCTATTAATTACATCATTAAGTGAGGTCATTTTGGGGTGGCATCCATAAGCCATAAATGTAACAAATATCAAGATTATAGCTTCCCATGCCTCTTTAATACCCCTTCCTCCCAAATCATTATGAGGATATGTATGGATTTTAATTACATAATTGGATTAATCCATGGCCAAACATCTTGATCTCAATATGGATGGTCATTATTGATCCTGATCAAATTCAAAAATCTATAAATAGGAGGGCCAAAACCACTATTTTTAAGCTTAATTTGGGTAAACTTATAATGTAGGATTCTCTCCATAATCTTTCTTTGTGTTGATTACTATGTTTTATTTGAAATAGGATAGATTAATTTGATAAGCATAAATTGATTTCATATCATGATCCTAAATTATACATGGTGATCTTGAGATGATGGAGGAGCAAAGCATCCATTTTCGACAAATACAAGAACTCTAAATCAAGGGGAAAATCACATTTTGAGCTGCACTTATGTGATGGGATGCTCATGGGAAGGTAATTGATATTTGCTTTCTTTAATTTAATATTTATTATCATTTTCACACCCCATTAGAATAAGTTGGCCTAAATTGTTAGTTATTTATGAATTTTTCTTAGTTTTTTGACTAATGCTTGATCTAACCATCCTTGTAATCCATCTCTACAATACACATTTAGATAATTAATTATGTGTGTTAGTTATGATTTAGTTTAGTGATTTAATAGCTTTGACAATATTGGTGTATTATTCCTAATTTAGTTAAAGGTTTAGAATAATAAAATTAGTAAATAAATATGCAATAATTAAGCTACCAATTTTTATAATTTGACTATAATTTGAATCTCTCTAAAAGTAGTAATAAGTGAGAGAAAATAAGACTTATCTGGAAACTGACTGAGACAGATGTTGTAGGGTCTAAAATTCACTGTGAAGGACTAAGACACTATTATAAATAAAGATATAGAATTCATTTTATGATTGGATAGGAGCATCAAAATAAGAAACCCTAGGGTTCAATGTTATAGTCCTCTTCTACTACTATTGTCTAGGAGATCTGAGCTTTATGGGTTTTGTTCATCGTGTCTGTGTGAGCTTGCCTATGAAATTTTAACTATTAAATGTCCATGAAACTCCATGCAAATCTAATTTTGTATTCAAAAGCTAGACTCTATTGTTATTTGAAAAACTCTGGGAAAGAGGGGGGGTTAGTGTGTGTAAGATGCATTGAATGTGTATCCACATCCCTTGTGTGGGAACACTACCTACATACCAATACTTCAAAGAAGGATTAAGCCATATGTAGTTCTCCCACTTGATGTGCTTTGTGAAATTATGTGTATGAAGATGTAAATGATAAAATTAGGTGTGATTGAGGTGGCTAGAGATTGGTGCAAGAATTTGGATAAGCTTGTAATAGTACTAACTAGTTGTTTATATAAACTAGGGAAGATTGCCTTAGTGGTTTTGCTTGTATTCTTACTTGATTTATGATAATCATCAACCCATTCTAAATGACCTTTGAATGGGGTTTTATAAGAATTTATTTATCATGGGTTGAATGTGCTCACATTAGGCTGATAAGAAGGGGATAAGAACTAGAAGAAACTAACCATTAGAGGTAAAAATTCACTTGGATAGGAGCATTAAAATTGAATACTATAGGGCCCAATGCTATAGTCCAAGTTATGTACTACAATCCTGAGCTAACATGACTTAGGGGGATAGATTTTTTATAGAAAGAGTAGTCTATCTGAGTTGGGATCAGGTTTGGAAGGCTTTGAATGATTGGGAATCAGTAAAATGATGCCTATGAAGGTCATGAAAGCAAACAGGAGGGACCTATGGGTTGGGTGTCACAAGCCACACTCATGTTACCAATTTTTTGCATTTAATATAACTACATTTACCCTTCCTTTATTCTAGTGTTATAGAAAAGTGAAATACCAAGATAAAGGAAAAATATAAAGTGTACTTGAATTTACTTGTAATGGTAAAGCTCATGAAGCTATGTGGTGTTAGGTGTGTATAGAGAGAACACTATGTTAAGTGTAAATTTGTAAAAGAAAATAAAGAATAGATAAGTTCTTACTAGATACACTATATCTAAAATAAGAACATACAAAACTAGGTAAAAGAGAGAGGAAAATAAAGGAATGAATACACCTCATTTGGTATGTGAACCAATACAAAACCTATTGTGATGTTAAGTGATATTGAGTAATGCTAAGTAATGTTAGATGATTTTATGCCAAAATTAATATCATGAATGGAGTTGAGTGCTCAATTCCATAGAAGTGGTTCAAGAATGCAAAGGCTAGCCCTTTGGATATATCTTTGACCACTAAGTGAAGCTATGTGATCATGCATATGCTAATTGATGTTTGGACTATGTGTCTAATTCCTCTAAGTAGGTGGCTCAAGAATACAAAGGCTAGCTAGTCCTTTAGCTCCATCATTGCTTCATGAAGTAAAGCTATGAACTAATACTAGTATGAAATGTGTGTCATAAAATATAGATATTGAAGCCCATGAATTCTCTATAATCTAATAATGTGGCATGGATAGTTGAATGTGTGCTAAAAACTAGGCCACTTTTGGCTGACTCAAAAAAGGTGGAGATTAGGCTTGTATGAAAGCCACTCCAAAACTAGGGTATAGGCTTATGTGGAAGCTACTCGAGAATGTGGAAGTTAGGCTTGTATGAAATACACTTTTAAATGATGCCAACCATATGTAGATGGAAAGAATGCTTGGGTAATGTATTGAAATCAAAAAGAAAAGAAGATAAATGTGTTGTACACATTACCCCCAATCACTGATGTCTGAAACATGGATTATGATCTATAAGCTATACCAACTACCATATCTAAAATTAGAAGCAAGAGCCATCATTCCATGCATGATGCCTCATATATCTAGATTCTTTGAGCAAAAGTGTACTAAAAAATGTTAATTTTGAACTGGTTTGACTATGCAAAATTATAGTTGAACCTATTTTTCTACCTACTTTTAGAAAGTCTATTTTTTTATTGTTTGGCTAAGAGCACCAAAAATGGACACTAGAGGTCCCAATAGTCCCATCTTGATGTTATTATCTTAGGCTAAATATAATGATTGTTCTAA
This sequence comes from Torreya grandis, assembly GCA_037957365.1. Taxonomy (NCBI): domain Eukaryota; kingdom Viridiplantae; phylum Streptophyta; class Pinopsida; order Cupressales; family Taxaceae; genus Torreya; species Torreya grandis. The sequence continues at coordinate 339,534 of JARHVA010002341.1, forward strand.
AATTATCACTGTCTACCTAGTCTATTCTACTTGGTTGGAAGTTTGGTTGTTATTTTGGGTGTTTTAAATGCTGATTTTTTAACTAGTAGAAGCTCTAATCTCTATGACAAAACCCTTGTTTATTTCCCCCTCTTTTGAGGGTAGGAATGAAGACCATGTAATGACTATCCTCAAAATAAAAGAGCCTTGCAAGTTTGTTATGCTACAAAGATACATGATATAACAATGATAATCGATAAAATATCTCAAGATATAACATGGTTTGTAATAAGAGATCGTTAGATCAATAGGGGTATGCCTAGGTATATATAACAATATAATAGCATGTATAATGTACTGAATTGGAATTGGATGTTTGGTTAGTTGTTAGTTATTAGTTGTCATGGAGGAATTGAGTATGATGTCCATCATGGCATCCAATAAATAAAAATAATGCATAATGTGGACCATGGCATTACAAACAATCATAAAGCAATCAAGCAACAAGCATACAAGGTAAGAAGCAAAAATCATACAATAGTGGCCAAGGGGCCAAGATAACAAGGGACATGGGCACATGCCACTCAAACTATAAAACAAGCATAAAAGGCATATTCAAATGCCATATACACATAAAATTGGAAACAAATAAGGTTGGCACAAGGTCCACAAGCACATAGAAGAGTATAGGCAAAGGACATTGGCAAATGTCCTAAGTCACACATAAGAATAAAAGAAAAGGACATTGGCAAATGTTCTAAGGTACATATAGAAGATAGAATAGGAACTGAGAATGCAATCATATCTAGTTACATAAAGCAAAAAAGGAAAACATATAATAGACTAGAAATATAATCACATCTAACTAATCAAAGAAAGAAGTGAAAATATGCAAGACATGTAGTACAAGACTAGGTATATGTTAAGAAATACACAAGTGCTATATACTAGTAAATGTTGATAAATTAATCTATGTAAGATAGTAAGTAATGTACATCAACATGATAACTAGAGTGTATGGTGTAGGAATGACATAACCTATATGGTGTAGTCATGTAGAAGATGCGCCTAGTGGATATGTATATCGATGCATGTCTCGAATGTAGAATTAGGATGCCTCTTCAATGGGTATATTGAAGCAATCAAGGATCTAGATATCACTACACACAATCAAAGTAGTTAAAGTGAACCATGGTATTGTAGATAAATTGATAAACAATAACATAGAATAGTAAATTTAAGTCTAGCATAGTATTAGAAATGTAAAGCATGGATAATTCATACAATTGAAATGTTTTTATGTTTTTGAATTATTTTAATGGTTTTGTATTTTGAAATTTTGTATTGTTTTTGGTATTTTTGATGTAAGCTATGTATAATCAATCATAAGGAGACTATGTACAAGAATTTGAAATGAAGCTATGTACATGAAATACTAAGAAGAAATAATACTAATCGATGAGTCTCATGAGAGAATCCATATCATGGTGTTTTATATCAATGAGAGGGATCATGCATGTTCATGAAGCATGATGGAAAGGTTGAGACTGTGGCTCTAAAAGCTATGTATGTTGTAACTACTCTAAAATCTCTAAATGGAAATTGATTGTGGGGTCCCCTATAACTCTAATAAGTGGATGCAATTATAGGTCTCTTAGGGACCCATATGTTAGTAGGATAATCTCTTTGAACATGTGATCTATGTGTAGAGGCTTGAGATCTCAATGATAATACCTTGGGTGTGAACACTATAGCTAATACAATCTCACCCAACTTTATTCACTAATAACTATGTCCATTGGGGTAATATCCTTCTCTGAATATCCCAAATGCTATAATAATGTCATAGTGCACATGTTTAAACTAGATATATTATCTATGAGAACACTATGAATAGGATGATTATGAATGCAAGCTCTAATGAAGAGTGCATGATGATTTGAATTATCCTCAACCATCTCCTACTCTGAAAAGGAGATGGAAGGTATAGTTACAACTCTAGAATTGTATACACCAATCATGTTACTCAAAGGATGTGACTCAACTGAAGGTGTTTTTTATGTATCTAGTGGGGGATGTGCATGATATGCATGGTGAACACCTAATGTATCACCTATCTCTTATTTATAATGATATAGAAAAGGATTTGAAAACATTTTCAAAGTTTTATCCTATGTTTGCTTTGCTTGAGGAGGCTAAATTGAAGTGCCAAGATCAATAGTATTATAATCTATCATGTCTTGTATCTTATATTTCAAACTGATGCATCTATTTGTTGTATAGCTTGGTGCCCTATGAAACTCACAAAATGCATGTTGATCATATCCCCATGGAAGAGGCTTTGTTGGATCAACTTCCCAAATAGGAGGGAGAGATATGATAGTACATTCTAATAACTACTGTAAAACTCTAGCCAAAGAAACTGGTAGATTGGTAAAAGTTTGCCAAGGAAGTGTCGATAAAACCACTCTTTGAGGGGGATCTAAAGCCACATTGACTGTAGGTTGATTTTGACTTTTGATATCATTGACCTTGACTTTGTATGGAACTTTTCTATTAATTTTATTTGTTGCTTTTGATATACTTGTGTACTTGAGTTTTCCTATAGAAATTAGTTTGACTTCCCTTTCCTTTAGTGTGTGACATAATTCAGTGAAGGAAGAGAAAATTTTGAACATTATTGACTCATGTAAAGTTGGTAGAAGACTCTATTTGAAGAGATCTTATAAATCTTGATCAAGCATGGGGCTAGTCATCTTATCTAAGATGGTCTTCTATCAAAGAACATAATATGTGAGATGCTCATTTGACCTTTATTTTTGTTATGTAACTTGGGCATAGGAAACTTTATCACCAATGTTAATACTGAAATGAGCTAGGAACATGTCAATTAAAGGATTGAATGCATTAATTGAATGATTTGGTAGACCATATAACCATTGTAAAGCATAATCCTTTAGACTTCTTGGAAATAACTTGGTAATTAGCTAGTCATTTGGCACATAATCCAAGCATGCTATATGAAAATCTCTCAAGTGTATCTCTAGATATCCCTTTCCATTATATAAAGTAAGTTTGGGTTGAACAAAACCCTATGTCAAGGGTGTAGAAGCAATATGTTGTGCTAATGGTATATGTAGTAAAGTAAAAGAATCCAAAGCTTGCGTAGGTATAGAGGCACCTTGATCAAGATGTAACACCTTAGATTGAAGAGATATTATCTCTTGCATAAGGGCTACTACATCAGGAGGCAAAGATGTACTAGTTGTAGCTGGTGTCATATAGGAAGGTTGGGCTACTATAGGGGGTTGTTGAGACATAGTTTTCCCTGTAGTTTCATTTATAACTAGTTTCTCTAAAGAAATGGAAGACTCAAATTGTTTATCCTTTTTGAGTTCCATGATAGATTGTAAAATAAGATTATGATCTTAGGGCTGGTGCCTAAGTCTTTCTCAAAAACTTTGTAGGATCAAATCTTTGTTAAGGATAACTTAATTATCAATAATTGGTGAAATTTGATCAAGAGTCTGATGTAGTGGGTTATGAACATTGATGTTTTTATCATCATTGTTATTCTCATATTCCTCTTTGTCAAAATTATCCTTATTGAAATTGGTGTAGTCTAGATGTGTAGAATCTATAACAGGAACCTGAGTTGGTTGTTTATCCATGGTATATGGGTGGGTTGAAGGAATCTAGGTGGATTCAAGAGGGTTTCCACTAAGTCTTTCACTTCATCTTGAAGGAAGAGATGCAAGATGCTTAGGTGGCATAAGGAAAATAACTTGAATAATAGAAGAAAAGATTAAACAAATATAATCTAAACAAGGAACACGTATATGCATAAAAAGGATATGAAGCTCAAAAATATGTAAGTTGATACCTTAAGAAGCAAATAGGAGCTAGTACATGAAACTAGGGTTTTGAATGAAAATATTTTTAAAATTACTAAGGAATTTTAAAATTTAATGCAAATTTTTTATTTAAATATGCTAGTAAAAAATTAAAAAATTAGTTGAAAATTCTTGATTTGAAAGGACCTAGTGTATGCAATTAGGGTTTTACACAAAATAATTTTTTCTAAATTACTATGGAATTTTAAAATTTAAGGTGAATTTTTTTATTTAAATATGCTAGTAAAAAATTAGAAAAATATAGGAAAAATACCAAGACCTAGTATGGGCAACTAGGGTTTGAAATAAAATTATTTTAAAATTACTATGAAAATTTAAAATTTAATGCTAATTTTTTATTTTATTATGCATGAATAAAATTATAAAAATATAATAAAAATTAGTAGGAAATTTACCCTAGGGCTTCTAAAGTTTTTATGTGTGAACGAAGTAAGTCAGGTTCACTAAATGATTTAGCAATTTTGGGAATATTGGTGCATTATTCTTAATTTAGTTAAGGGTATGGAGTAAAAATTAGTAAATAAATATGTAATAATTAAGCTAATGATTTGTATAATTTAACTATAATTTGAATCTTTCTAAAAATAGTAATAAGGGAGAGAAAATAAAACTTATCTAGAAAATGACTAAGATGGTTGTTATAAGGTTTGAAATTCTCTATGCATGATTGGGTTACTATCAAAAATTAGGATCTAGACTTCATTTTATGATTGGATAACAAAGTAAAAATAGGACATCGTAGGGTCCAATGTTATAGTCCTTTTTTGCCACTATTATCCAAGAGATCTGAGCTTTTTGGCTTTTATTCATTGTGTTTGTGTGAGCCTACCTATGAATTTTTGACTTTCAGATGTCCAAAGAAATCCTTATAGAGTTGATTTAGTCTTCAAACCATAGAATCCATTATGATTTGACAAAATTTAGGAAAGAGGGGGGTTAGTGCGTGTAATATGCACTGAATGTGTATCCACACCTCTTATGTGGGCATGATACCTACATACCAATACTCCAAAGAGGGATCAAGCCATATGTAGTTCTCCCACTTGATGTGCTTTGTGAAATTGTGTGCATGAAGATGAAAATACTAAAATTGGGTGTGTTTGAGGTGGCTAAGGATTATTGTAAGGATTTGGATAATCTTGGAATAGTATTGGCTAGTTGTATGCAAAGAATAGGGAAGAATACCTTAGTGGTTTTGCTTTTATTATTGCTTGCTTTCTGATAATTGCTAACCCTTTCTAAATGACCTTTGAATGGGGTTTTATAAGGATTTGTTGGTCATGGGGTGAATGTGCTTGCATTAGTATGACAATAAAGGGGATAAGAACTAAAAGAAACTGACCATTGGAGGTAAAAATGCACTTAGATACGAGCATAAAAAATGGACACTAGAGGGCTTGGCACTATATTCCAAGTTGGGTGCTATAGTCTTGAGCTAATGAGACATAGGGGAATAGATTTATTATGGAAAGAGTAATCTAGCTAAGATGGGATCAGGTCTGGAAGGCCATGAATGACTGGGAAATAGTAAAAAGTTGCCTATGAGGGTCATGAAAGTAACCAGGAGGGACCTA
>JARHVA010002341.1:350000-360000 GCA_037957365.1 Torreya grandis
TGATATATAAAATTATGTGTATTTATTGTTATAAATTTTATTTAGAGTTTTGGTATACATATATATGTACTGTGTACATTTATTTTATCAAAATCTTGAACATATGTGTGTGTGTGTGTGTGTGTTCAAGATTTTGATAAAATAAATGTACATAGTACATATATATGTATACCAATATATATATATATATATATATATATATATATAGGGTCGTATGACTTGTATATCAATTATGTGAAATAATATTAGATGAAAGTTCTATTATGAAACTTATAGCATGTTATGGAATCATTAAGCATATGAAGTATATATATAGAAAATTCGATACGACCCTCTATGATAAAGGTGCATATATATATATATATATATATATATATATATATATATATATATATATATATATATATATATATATGAAATATATTTGTATGAGGAACTTAGGTACTTATACACATATATATCATTTATTTGTACATAGGGGTGTCTACTCATAATTATAGTTTTTATTGAATATTAAAAATCCTAAGGGATATGACACTATGATTATATGCATATAGCCTCCTAAAAGCACAATAAGATTTATAACTGAAAGATTATGTTTCATGTGATAAAATACTTGGATTATGAGATATTTGATATCTGAAATTATTATGAATGGATTGTTGTTTGATTAATGTGTGCATAAAAATAATAGACTATGATATTGTTGTTTGTCATAGAATGTACTACATTTGAATTTACTTATGGCAATTAGAAACATGCAATCTAAGTGTAAAATATACCTGGATGGTATAGAGTGTACTTGTTTATGTTTATTATTTAAGTAATAAATAATATGTTTGAGATTCATTACATACATTTGATAGACTAAATGTATGTACTTTGATTATTTCTATATTTAGTATGTTTGATACCTACTAATAAGAAATAATATGTATGAATCTATTGGTTATGTTTTATATTATCCAAATCTTATATTGTTGGTACTAAACAAGCAATGAAATGACTTCACTAGCTTACTTAGCATCACCAATGCTAGATGAAGGTAATCTGATCAAGTGGTGTGTATGAATTTAACTGATCCTAAAGATCAATAACTATTTGAAAACTTTGGTCAAATTAATATTTAGTTAAACATTATCATTTCATATGTTTTATTTATATGTTTTTGTGATATCATGTTATAACATATTTATTTATGGTACACATCACGTATTAGATATATTATAGCACACAGGTACTAGCTTATCTCTTTGGAATCCTACACTGTCACTATCTACCCATCTATGAAGGGAGGGACATTCCATGATTGGGGGATTGTGTGAGGGATGGATGGTCTATGGTTGGCTTAGAAAAGTACTTGGATGATGCTCTCTCTCCCCATAATAATAATTATTTGGAGACTAAACTTGAGATTACCATAGATACTGGAGATTTTTGATACTCATGCTCTATGGATCCTTGTATCTAGTATTGTATTTATTATTATTAAAACATTATTTTTGATGAAATTCAATTATTTACACATATGTACATTGATATCAATGGTTATAATATTGTACCAATCATGGTTGGAATTTATGTAATTACTTTCTGGAATGAATGCAGTTAAGATTTGTTTATTTGTTTCATACGATGTTAGTGATCAGTAAATGATAAATGTGACATGTTTATTTTAGGTTAACATAATTAGTGTGTTTTAATTGGGTCACTAATTATATTCTCATGGTGAAATCGAATATAAGAATACATGGAAATTATTTTTAAAAAAATTGCATTATTCTAGTAAATTCCAATGAGGATGTTACATTGTGGTATTAGAGCTATGGTTCAAACTTTAAGACTTAATGAGTCTACTATCATTTTTGTATCCTTTTATTTACCATAAAAGATAATGGTGTGAGCTATATAATTTGATTAGGGTCCTTTTAATGTTAATGACAATAACCCTCTATTTAATCCTAACCAATTTGCCACTAAGCAGGAAAGTTGGATCAAATTCTTGCAGTCATGAATGAGACTAGGGACCAAATTGCAGCCCTAGAATAGGAACTTCATGGACATTTTAGAAGAATCCCATTAGGATGTGCATGAATAGCATCCTACTAAGCAATAAATCCCTCAAGAGCATAAACATGAGGAAGTGTCTCAAGATGTAAGAGCATGTGTAGCTGTGAAATTGGATAGAGATATGAAAAATGTGAATCCACCTAAGTTTTATGGAACCATTATGGGAGATAGAGCTATATCATGTTTGACTAATATGGAGAACTATTTTGAGATTCAAAACTACTTTGAAGTCACTAAAGTAGTTTGGGGAGCTGACTAATTAGCTAGTGAAGTAACTACATGGTGATCCAATAAGAAGTTAGAAATGAATCTTAAATCAACCACCACCATATGGGAGAAGTTCATGGCATTATTTAGATCATGGTGGATTAGACAATTATACTTTGGAAAAAATATTACAAATTTTTAGAATCTTAAGGAGACCTATCGGTGAATGAGTACTAGGAATAATTCACCAAACTTTTAATTATGAACCTCAGTATCATGTAGATGAGAGGTTTAGAATTAGGAAGTTCATCATGGAATTAAAACCCTAGATTGGTGGAGAGGTGGATGTTAATGGGACATATACCATGGACCAATTATTTGAGAAGGCATTCAAATAGGAGTAGAAGTTCAAATATTTTTCTTAGGCCAGATTTAAGTTTAAGAAAAAAATTGGAAGTTCTAAACCAACTTTCAAATAGAAAAACTAAAAGTAGAGGAGTGAAGACTCCAAGAGTCAATTCAAGAACTAGAATTCTAGATTTATTAGTGGTTCAGGTAATAAGAAACCAAAAAATGGCTTCAAGGGTAGTTTCAAGAGAAACCAACAACTTGATAGGAAAGGACCACCTGGAGGTTGCTTCATTTGTGTAGGTGACCATTTTGCTCATGAATGTACCTAGGATAAGTCAAGGAACAAAGGTTCTGCTCCTCACCAAAGAACATTTCAATAACATATTCATGTGGTAGTTGATAATTGATAAGCTAAATTCTAAGCTTCACCTATAGAATTGTTAGTTATTTTGTTTGAAGATCCAGTTTCCATTTTAATTAATACATGGACTAAAAATGTTTTATAGATCCAATAATACTAAATAAGTTATCTAGAAAAGCTAGAGTTATGGAAAATGCATGGTTAGTACAATACGGAAACAAGTCAAAGGTCAAAGTTGATAAGTGTCATCATGGGGTGCACCACTTTCCTTCATCAAGAAAAAGGATGACACTCTTCGCCTTTGTATTTATTATAAAATTTTGAATAAGGTGACTATTAAAAATAGGTATTCAATACCTCGTATAGATGATCTTTTTGATAAGATGCAAGGGACAATAGTAGTTTCTAAGATTGATCTTAGAGTAAGATATCATCAACTGAGGATTAAAGATGAGGATATCCCAAAAATAGATTTTACAACTTGATATGGGCACTATGAGTTCACAGTGTTACCATTTAGGCTAACAAATGCTCCTATAACAAATATGAATCTCATTAATAGTGTGTTAAGAGATTATCTAGATCATTTTATGTTGTCCAAGTGTGCATTTTTCTAAAATAAAATGCAATATCTGGCACATATTATCTTTGTAGATGGTATTTTAGTAGATCTAATAAATATAAGAGCCATTATGTAGTGGCTGGAACCAAAGAATATCCACAATATAAGAATTTTTATGGGATTATCAGTCTATTATAGGAAATTCAATTTGAAATTTTCTAAAATAGCTAATCTGATTACCTCTTTAAAGCATAATAATCAAAGTTTTATCTAGATAGATAAGCATGAAGTAGATTTTCAAGAACTAAAAAGGAAGTTTAATTCAACACCAGTGCTAAGAGTTCCTGATCCTAATAGTCAATTCTCAATGATCATAGATGCATCTAGGGATGGACTTGGAGGATTCATTATATATGATGGTGTAGTGGTAGCCTATGAATTAAGGAATTTGAAGCCTTATGAGGTGAACTATTCTGCTCATGACTTAAAACTTGTAACAATTGTACATGCTTTATAAGTTTGGAGGCATTATTTATTGTGACAATAATTTGAGTTTAAGACTGACAACTTGGGACTCAAGTACATCTTCACCCAATTGAATTTGAATTCTCATCAAAGGTACTAGTTAGAATTTTTGTCTGATTATAATTTCAATGTCAATTATATCAAAGGTAAGGAGAATAGAGTAGTTGATGCCATAAGTCATAGGAGGTACATAGTAGTTGTGGTTACTATCAAGATTACTTTTAGGGATCAAGTGATTGAATTATCACCAAGAGATGACTTCTATGATCAGGTCAAGAAAGCATTATCTGAGAATGCTCAAAATCGTAGGTATAAAGAATTTAAAATAGAGAATGATGGTCTTTTTTGATACAATAAAAGGATATATGTACCATATAGGAAGAATCTAAGGAACACATTGCTAAAATAACTTCATAATTCCCCTATTTAGGACATCTAGGAGTTACCAAAATCATGGTTGAGTTTATACCTCTCTATTTTTGGAAAGGAGTCAATAAATATGCAATGGACTTTGTGTCTCATTATCTACAATGTCAACATGTGAACGTTGAACATGTACATTTGACTAGATTGTTGTATCCACATGACATACCAAAATGGAATTAGAAGGTGATCAATATGGACTTTGTCCAAGGTTTATCATTTTCATGTAATAGTCATGACATGATCTTGGTTTTAGTTGATAAAATAACTAAGGTAGCTCATTTTATACTATTTTTTTATATTAATGATGCACTTAATCTTGCAAATAGATTTATAAAGGAAGTGTATCAGTTACATGGATTTCAAGAGAAGATCATTTCAGATTGTGTTCTAAAGATGACTTCTAGGTTTTAGTTAACTCTATATTTAGCTTTGGGTATGCAACTAAACTTCAACACTGAATATCACCCATAGACTAATTTTAAGACTAAGCAAGCTAATCAAGTATTAGAGGATCTCCTTCATATGTATTATATGGATCAAAAATACAAGTGGTAGGAATACCTTCCATTAGTTGAGTTTTCTTACAAAAACTCATACCAATCATCTTTGAATATGGTACTATTTGAAGCATTATATGGAAGAAGGTGTAGGACACCAATCAATTGGGATAGGTTGGAAGACAAAGTAGTCTTTAGACCTAAGATGCTATAAAAAATGGAAGATCAAGTCAGATCAATCAGATAGAGGTTGGTTGAGGCCAATGATAGACATAAGAGTTATGTTGATCTAAAGAGAATTACTAGATAGTTTTTAGTAGGTGATAAAGTGTTCTTATGGGTTAAGATGCATAAAAGCTCAATTAAATATAAGAAGTCAATGAAATCTTCATCAAGATATGTGGGACCCTTTAAGGTTTTAGAAGTGGTCAACCTTGTAGCGTATAGTATTATATTACTATTGTCCCCACAAAATGACTTCTCATTTTTGGGACAACATTTGAACTATTTTGGCCCCGCAAGACCAAAATTGTGCCTTCCCTTTACTCTAAGCTTTCAAATTCCTCATTTTTCAAGCTTTTCCAGTAAAGGGATTAACGGGTTCAAATTTTTAACATCATCAACAAAATCTAGGCACATTTGTCAGAGGTTCAAAGTTCAACCATTTCAAAGGTTTCGCAACTCCAAGCACTTAACAAGTTTCAAAGGCTCGAACCGTTGAACCGTTGAACCTTGAACCATTTTGGTTCGTTGGTTTAACGGGTTCAATGATCAAGAGGTTCAATGCATTTGGTTCAAAAGGATATCAAAGGGGCTTAGCCAAATGAATGGAATGAACTATTGAACCTTGAACCACTTCAAAGTTCAATGGTTCAAAGGCTGCCCCAGTTAAGGAAAGAAGCGTGTGCAAAAGCAAAAGTCAGGTGGATGCTGCCAAGTGTCGTCAGTTAAGCCCATTATACTTTGTTTCAGGAAGTGGCAGAAGCTACCACCTATCCCTTAAAGAGATCAGCAGAGGCCAATAAGTGTCATCATTTGAAAGAGCCTAACTGAGCCCCAAACATTTTTATGGTGTTGCAAAAGCCTGAGAGCAGAAAGTGCCAAGTGTCAACGGTGAAATGTTTCAGTAAGAAGAGGTGGAAGATGCCACATGTCAAAGGATGAGGCCCCCTCAAATGTAAATACATAGAATCAAAGGGAGGTGACTTCATTTAGACAAATTGTTTGAAGGAATTCATTTAAATATTTTGTCTAAAGGAAATAAAGGGACCAACATCCCTCTGAAGAAATTGAAGCCTAAAGCCCACTTGGAAGATCTCGAAGGGTAGATACCCTTGTAGGGGGGAACACTCGACACACATGAAATGAACCTTTTTCAAGACCCTAAAAGGCATGTTCCCTTCAGAAAAGGTCAAAGCATCAAAGCACAGTGGAAGCTACCAAGTGTCGCGTACTAAGACACAGTTTTAAATGAAGCTTCAAAGCATGGAACTCACCATGTGTCCCATCCCAGTGTAGCAAAAGCTACCATGTGTTTGCATCTATGCCCCTAGATTTTAATAGTTTCAAAGCTTATTATGATAATCTTATTTCAAAGACATAGATGTTACCATGTGTCCTCACCCACATCACAGTAGGATGATAGGCTCGTTAACATCAAATTCAGAGCAACTGGCTAACCATTAACCTTTAATCGAGGAAAGACTCATGAATGCCAAATTAGTTGCAATTATCTATTGATTTTTGTGGACTCAAAAGGTGAACCCAGACGCATCTAAATAGCCTAAGGCTAGGACATAGAGAAGGAAGAGACAAAGAGGGAAACTCAGTAGGAGTTATTTCCAATAGGTGAAGTAGTTTGTTGGGTAAATATTTGGGGCCTCCAAACATTAAAAGTGCCATATGTTTGTCCCTTTTGAGATAACGGTAGAATAGACAATTGTGTGGCTAGCAGGTGATGGAATGAGTGATTCAGGCTAAGGAGTAGACAAAGGAGATAAACCAACACACCACAGTTAAAGCAGCCACCCTATTCCAGCATGACAAAATCAAAAATGCATCCAAGGCATTAATGCACCGAATGGATCACCCCATGGGAAAAGGTGCCAGGCCTCTCTCTGCCTCTATATAATGTAATGTTTTATATCATTGAAGGAGACTTTTCATTTTTACAGGAGTGAAACTCTACCCATTTTGAAAGAAGAAGACTGAGACTTTGAGCTCAGATTGTAATTTCATTTCATTTATCTGAATGAGAAAGAAAGTTGTTTGTAGACTTTGTGCTATTTTGGCTTGTGCTACTTTAGGAAATTGTTCTTATGTCTATTTCCTAGAAGCATTCTTATTTATTTAATTTGACAAGTAGAACCAGTGAAAGTAATTAGTAAAGTGTCCTGAAATCAACTGTGAGGAAGACTTTGCACTTTCACATTTGCTTAGTCTATGTTTTTCTTTTCTTTCTGTGTTGAGGATTCTGAGATGACTTTGTGCCCCCATTATCCTTTGTGATATACTCTTTGGGCAGTTTAGGTGGAAACTTTGTGTTCTATTTCATTCTACTGGTTATTGCGCCCTTTTTCCATTAGTTATTTTTACTACCTAAAAGAAACTCTTGTTGTTTCCTATAAGAACACTTTTGAAAGAAGTGCCTTTAGTGTTTCCACTAAGATTTTCTCCTTTTTTTATGAGCATCATCTCTGAAAGAAGAGAGATGGATGGTTTATTCTGCCACCATGTGTTATTTTCTACTTATTTATATAGTATATAGCCTCCGTATATTTAATAAGGAACCTCCCCTTGATGAGAGGAGAGATTTTTCCCCTTTGGATGTGGTAAACCTACAACATTGGATGACTAATCTCCCTATGTTGTGGTGATAGGAACTATTTTGGTCACCAGTTAGCTAGCCGACAAAATATTCACCCAACAATTACCACCAACCCTATCTCTATTGTATAATGTCTTTCATGTGTATTATCTTAAAAAGTATATAGTTAATCCTTCATATGTGTTGGATTAGATTGTTTTGTAGTTTTTGGACCCCATCATGGTCATGGTAGAACCAATTAGAGTAATTGACACTCATAAACTTTATTTGTGTAATAGAGAAGTATCATAGTGCAAGGTCATGTGGGACTGATAATCTAAGGATAGTGTCACTTGGGAGGACTATGATGAGTTTTAAAAGCTATTTCCACATTTATTTTTTTGATTTTATGATTCATACTATATTATTTTTTTGTTGAATAATGTTTTTAATTTAGAACTAGTATTTGAATAAGTGTCATCAGGATGATGACCAGCTTTAGGAGGGAAGGATGTCACATCTTGATTTCTCACTAAGCTAATTTACCTAATTATATCATGGATTATTATAGTTGATAAATTGAATAATTACTATTTAACTAAATTACAAGTCATATGCTATTATAAGATAGTTGTATGTTACTTTGATTACATGATTTTATTGTTATGAGTTAGTTGTATTTGTATATTCTTTACATTATGATCATGTTGATTTGTTTTAAAATAGTATTTCATAATGTGTGTGTGTGTGTGTGTGTGTGTGTGTGTGTGTGTGTGTGTGTGTGTGTGTGTGTGTGTGTGTGTGTGTGTGTGTGTGTGTGTGTGTTATGGGATAACTACCTTCTTGTCATGAGTTTGATGTAAGAGAGATTCATTCCTTAGAGCATGACAGAGGGAAAGCATCATAAAAAAGGATAGTACAAATGGAGGTGTTGGGGGATGATAGAGGAATAATTAGAGCCTATGAATACACCATGATAAATAACACTCATTATATTCATTGTTTAAATTATTAGCTTTAGTATGTTATCTACTTTTAAATAATTAATTGTGTGTTAGTTGTGATTTAGTTCAATTTAATGCTTGTGAGGATCTAATTTTCTATGAATATATTATGTTTATTATACATAGATTAAATTCATAATGTTTTTTTTAACCATGTTGAGTTATTATATTCATGATTAATAATACTAATGTTTTATGGTAAAGTAAATATACAGGAATAGTATCTATTTGCTACTATCTATAGATTAACTAAAATGTCTTTATAATGTTTTAGAACATTAGCTAGTTATTATTATGATATTTGAGAAATATCATTATTTGGCTTATGCCTTGATATATAAAAGATAACTAAAGAAATTGGATAGTCTATACAAATTACTAATAACAATGACTACGTTGTTATAATACTATTATGTTTTGGTATAGTAGTTGTTTGATTTACCATTTCAGTTAAAAGAATAACATTGACTTTATACTAGTCACTTTATTATTCAAAGTCATAATGATTTTTTTACTTTTGCTAAGTTATTACAAATATTAAATTATTATCCTAAGCTATCCTATGAGCTAACCTTAGTTAATGTTATCATGCATAGACCATGGTGAGTTATGAAGTGTTAGTTATCATTATAAATAATGTTAGTAGTGGACTTTAGTGAAGTTGATACACATGTATATAATGTCAAAAAGACCATGCAGGAAATAAAAGATTAAAATAATAATGTTTGGAGAATATTCAAGAATTTTAGGGTTTCTTATTTGTGTTGAATTGGGGTTAACCTAGAAAATCAAATGAGATTCACAAAAAATGTATTTTCTACATGATGGAATTTTGGGGAACTATGAGATTTATGCTAATAGTTTCATGCATTTCTTGCATGAGAGATATAGATGGAAAAATAAGAATAATAAGAGACATGGAGAATGCTATGGGATGACAAGGAGAAGAGAAGAAGAGGGAATAGAGAGAAGGAGAAAAGATTCATTCTAGTTTGAGAAGTATGAATCCATAAGTCATTATAAGGTTGGTGATGTTATTTAATTATTGTTTGAAAATAAGAAAATCTATGTATATAAATGTCTCTTAGGGTTTAGGGAATTGATTTACATTTTATTATTGATACAATTTTATCCCTATGGATGGATCGGACATCCATAGAACTAGACCTATATCCCAGTACTCTATGTGTA
>JARHVA010002341.1:362500-367500 GCA_037957365.1 Torreya grandis
AGTGTAAAATAAACCTAGATGGTATAGAGTGTACTTGTTTATGTTTATTATTTAAGTAATAAATAATATGTTTGAGATTCATTGCATATGTTTGACAAACTAAATGTATGTTTTCTATATTTATCATGTTTTATGCTTGCTAATAAGAAACGATCCATATGAATCTATTGGTTATATTTTATATTAACCAAATCTCACATTGGTATCACTAAATAAGTAGTGAGACAAACTTCACTAGCTTACTTAGCATCACTAATGCTAGATGAGGGTAATTCGATCAAGTGGTGTGTATAAATTTGACTGATCTTAGAGACCAATAACTATTTGAAAACTTTGGCCAAAGTAATTTTTGGTTAAATATTGTCATTTCATATGTATGATTTACATGTTTATGCAATATTATCTTAGAACATATTTTTTAATGGTATACATCATATATTAGATATGCTATAGCACACGGGTACTAACTTGTCTCTCAGGATTCTTGCACCATCACTATCTACCCATACATGAAGGGAGTGCCTTTCCATAATTAGGAGATTATGTAGGGGATTGATGGTCTATGGTTGGTGTGGAAAATCACTTAGATGATGCTCTCCCTTCCCACAATAGTACTTATTTAGAGACTACACTTGAGATTACCATAGATACTGGAGTCTATGAGACTTGTGTTCCATGGAGCCTTATATATCATATTATATTTATTATTATTGAAACATTATTCATGATAAAATTTAATTATTTACACATATATGCATTAACAGTAGTGGATGTAATATTATATTAGCCATGGCTAGAATTTATGTAATTACTTTTTGGAATGAATGTAGTTAATTTTTTATTTTAGTTTCATAGATGTTAAATGTTTATTTTATCTTAACATACTTCATATTTTTACCTGGCTCACTAGTTAGATTCATGTGGTGAAATCTAATGTAATAATACGATGGAAATTATTTTTAAAAATTACATTATTCTAGTAAATCCCAATAGAGATGTTAAAGAAAAGATGGATGTTGTGATTTTTCATGCCCAATCGATAGGTGCAGGTGATTGAATGGGAAGATTTGGGAGATGATTATAGAGTGGATATTTATTGATAAATTTAGTAATTGATCAATGATATTTTAGCTCAAGGATTTTATTGAAGCAATATGAGAGGATGATGAAGGGAAAGATAGATGTGATGATGAATGATGGAGAAAGAGGAGTGAGTGGCTGAGCTAACCTTAGACACATCATGTGACTAAGCATTTCCTACCTAGTTTGAAAAGACCTTAGGCCAATGTATTTTATACTAGATGGTGGATGATAAGATAAAATAGAGGAGGAGGATGACAATGACTATTAGACATATTAGTTTTTAGATAGAGGATGTGACTTAGATGTTAGAAATGAAGATAGAAGACTAGGAATGATAGGAGATGAGATATTAGATGTTGATGACTAGAGAGATGTAGATGCGTAACTAGAGGATATAGATAAGATGATAAATGGCTTGGAGGAATGAGTGGATATTGGATGAGTGGACTGGGATGATTAACTTGATGATGGGATAAATATGATTACATGATTAGGTAGGTGATATAGGATATAATACATGATGAGTGTCATCCATTATCAATCCATCATTTCTATAATAAGGCTTATCATAGTCTAATAAATCTAATAGAAATTATCACTAGGAAGTATACCTCATGATATAAGTATGACCAAGAGGATGTTGTGCTAAAAATCATAAGGATAAAAGGGGAAAATGATAAACTCTATGTAGGGTACCCAAAATCATAATTATATATTTTTGGATTTATCATAACATACTTGTTCATTGCACCCTTTACAAAAGAGACATGATTCAAAACTAATTCAAATATTTATAAAAGAAGACAAAAATAGAAAAGTAAACAAACATATGTAGATATATACATGATAAAATACATGTAAACAAGTTAAACAAAAAAAGGTAGATAAGTAACACACACAATTATATATATGGATTGTCATTACGTCTTATTTAATTACTCGATGAGATTTGTGGGATGAGTGATCAGGTGATGAGTTGGATGAAGTTAGTCATGATGATCATGATGTGAATATGTATTTGTTAATAATAAAGTAGATCTGATATTACATGATAATATCAATAAAATATATCATACTTGTACAATTGAATAATGCAAAAAAATAAGCTATAAAATAAGAGACAAGAGGGAACACATTACACAATATATTATGTGGAAAACCCTTACAAAACTAGCAAGGAAAAAAACCATGAGAAAAATGGAAACTTCCAAACATCATATTAATTAGCATCAATCTATTCTATAATAAATCCTCTAGAAACTCTTTTCAGTGCTAAAAACTAGGCACTCAATTCTCACATTTGAAGCATTCAAGTTGTGAACCAAGCATAACATAGCCTACAAGATCCAACCTTCAATCATGCAAGCTCAAGCTTACATAGATCCTCTAAAATGATAAATTACAAAGGGAAAGCTTCATGCTTTATAATATTTACAACATAGAAGAGAATAAGAAAAAGAACTAGAAGGAAGGATAAAATTTTCCATCCTATAGTGGGGAGAATTATTCATGAATAAGGAGTCATGTGTCCACCATGTGCCAAGTTAAGCTTTGAATGGCATCTCATGATGCCCCCTTCACTACTCCATGTGCACTCTAAAGTGTTATGCCCCACTTCACATGTGACCTCAATCTAAAATAATGATCCTTGTCCCCTACTTTCTCATCTGTATTCACATGAGTCAAAATATTCTTAGCTTTTGACATCATCCCAAAAGAGCCCATAAACAAACTATGCCCCATAACACATACCTAAATGGAATCATGAGATCCATTATCGTCATGTCCTCACATGCATCCACAAAATTCAACCCATGTGACTAAGTGGATAAATGTGCAACATCTCTCTCTCCTCATATTTTCAACATGAAAGATGCTCTATGGGACATCCCACCCACTATGGGACATGACACATAACCAACCATTCACATCACTAACTAGCCAAATCACTATCGTGCCACATCACCATGAATAGTGTACATGAATAATGATTATGAATAGTGATTTATCACCTAACATATTCCCACTTGAATTAAATATACACAAGCTTTTACCACACTTGAGTATTCTACAACCAGTTGTCCATCTATGCCAACTACTGCCCTAACAAAAACCTAGTATAAGTTTTCTTAAACTACTAAAGCTTCTTTGCCCTAACTATATTTGTCAACATATACTCCTACATATTATATTATATCACCTAAAGTTACTCTTCACATCTCAATAACATAGACCAATCCTCATATTGTGATTTTACCATGAACTGCTCACAACTCCCACTACTTAGAAGCATTTGGTCTAGTGGTCACCATGGCATCACGAGACTTTCTACTCTTGATAAATATAATACATAGGATAAAATAACATTTCTTCTCTTTTATTATTATATGATCCTAGGAGGATAAATCACAATATAATAATTGGGGTACTTCCTTACTTTCCTATCCTTATGCATCTCCATCCTTGGTTTGTTCCCCCTACAACATTTATCACATCCTTGTCACCTGAACCATCACACTAGTGATCATGTTGGGACTACATATAGCATGTCATCAACACATATGTAATCAAACTATTCTAAACACTTTGGCTCTTGATGAATGTACTGAATATCCTATACTCCCTTAGCACATCTGCTAGAAACCTACATGGTGACTTATTCAATATGAAAACTATCAACACTTTTGCCTCATCTATCTATCTCTACTTAAGATATTTCACCATGTAAGAATCATGTTGTTCAAACTCCTTGAAAATTAACTAGTGCATGTATCATTTTTTATAGTAGTGAGGAGAGAATATCTCATAGAAGTCAAAAACTAGACTTCTCCACATAGCCACCAAGTTATCAACATTGCACAAGTTCAATGGACCAATTACATCTCTTGAGAAGTTATCATGCTATTCAGTGCACCATTTCACCTACCATGTTTTTGAGCCTTAATAATGCATCTAAAATGCATCATTATCTAATATATATCCAAACATATGGCCTTCTCCTTCTGGGAACACTAGGTATTGGTTGTTCTTCCACATGTAGCCTTTAGATACCAACCATGCCAAACATGATACAAGTGTATCAATCATAGTTCCAAGGAAGTCAACATGCTACTCAATGCACCAATGTACCTACCAATTTTTTTATCCTAGAAAATGCATCCAAAATGCATCATACTCTACCACATGTCCAAACACATAGCCTTACACTTTTGGGGAAAATAGGTCTCACTTGTTCATCTACATCTTCATCTACCTCATCCTCAACTACTTCAAAATAGGTATAGCTTAAAGTTTATTTACACCTCCTTCCTTTGCATGTATTTTTTTATCTTCAACATCTCAGATAAAAACATGTGGTCAGTAGGATACCACATCATATACCCCTTCATTTGTTGCCAAGGACCATAACAAGGTCATGCCTTGTCCTCAACCTCTACCTATGGAGACCAACTTACTCCTTAAGCTATACAGTTGCTTCATCTTCAATAGGAATACTATGTAGGATACTAAATTATTTGACCAAGCTTTTTCAACTTTTTCCTCCACTCATAGTGGGCTTCTCCTTAACAACTTGAAGAGAACAAGATCTTCACTAAGAGATCCTCCATATATCCATAGAGAGAACTACCTGCCATAAAACATTTTCTTCTTTCACATCTTAAACTTGGTCTCTCCTCCTATCATAGTAGCTTTAACTTGCACAAACCAACCAACAACAAAAAACACTCACACATGGATTTTTCACCATGGCTCTAATATAATTATTAGATCCATGGACAAAAAAACCAAGGATTTGATACCAATTATTAGGAATAAGGTATCTCTAATACTACATGATAAGATCAATAAGATATATCCTACTTGTGTAAGTAAATAATGTGGAAAAATAAGAGACAAGAGGGAACACATTACACAAG
>JARHVA010002341.1:372500-385000 GCA_037957365.1 Torreya grandis
TCCCTATTGGTCATGAAGCATTTCTCAATTAGGGTATCGACTAAATATTTTTTAGATGTCATAGATCAAGATGGGAAAAAATACAAATGATGTGGTTTTCTAGCCCTAATCAATAGGTGCAAGGGATTGAATGGAAAGATCAAGGAATGAAGATGGGATGTGTGGAATAAACTTGGAGAAAGTCTTGTTTTAATATGATCTCAAGTTTGACTAGATGTTTGATATGATATGATGTTTAATGATGTAATATAAGATCAAGTAGACTAAATTAGGATGTGAGCGAGACTTTGATGAATTTGACTAGATTCAACTCAGTGAGCTATAACAAGCTCTAAGATTTGACAGGGGGCTAGAATATCCCAAGAGTCTGATTTTGATGAGGGATTGATTGGACTAAGACTAGTTCAATACTAATATTTTAAATTTAAGGAGGATTAGATGATGATAGGATTGGATTCAAACTTGATTGAACATAATCAAGTTGATAATAAGGACCCTAATGTATAAAGAGTTATTTTTCAACATAGGTGAAGACCAACATACAACTATAGACTTGATGGGATGATCAGTATTGACAAGGATGACAATGTAAGGATTAGTTAGACAATGACTAGGCTAGATTTTATATACAAGGGATGAGATGACTAGGTAAGATAAGGCCAAGATAAATGATCAATTTGGACTATGACCTTAAGGACAAGGTGATATGAGGATATGGTGACAAAAAGGACCAAGATGTGGTTGGTTATATATAAGGTGGATTTTAGTCTTAAGTGATAAAGATGACACTAGGGAAAATTAATGCTAAGGCTAAGTGAAGGGCATGAGGTTAGACTATGATAATATGTGATGGAGGGATGCCAAGACTTGATTAAGGTATGTAAGTGATGGGGCTATTACTAGTACTAGATGGATGAGATTATACTAAGATGTGACTAATATGAGAGGGTTGATGAGAGATATGACAAGATGTAAGATGAGATAAGCTTACAAGGATGTACACAAATGTACAAAGAAAATATGCATAACATGATTTTGACAAGGATATATAAGATTATGACATGAAAAGGACACCTATATAGGTGTGTATAGGCTTGGGTAAAAGGCTAACTTGGCTCACAAACAACACTGGTTTAACACAACACTCACCAAATAAAGTAAACTACAAACTTATCACTAGTAAACTAATTTGGGGATGTAACTCAATGACTACACCACATAATGGCTTCATGAATGAGGTTGTAGGTTGGTGACCCATTAAAAAACATCCCAAACCATCTCAACCCCATTTTCATATAACAGTCACTATGAGAGATGATACTAACTCTAGAAGAGAAGTTGCCTATTACGAATGAAGGTCTTATTCTAGGTTATGTGGGATTTATAAGGGCATCCTTGATATACACTAGGTACATGGGGCCTGATTCTATATAGGGTGTTATTTGATGCTTATGTTAGATAATTAACTCCTCACCTTCATGAGATCCTATATAGGGTCTCTCACTTATCCTAATGGTAGTTCTCCCTCTTATTTATACTTCACTAGAACACACAATATGGATTTGTGCATGGTGGTGAAATACATAGTCATAGTACCCCTAAGACTATGGAATGTGTGTGGGTATCACTTTCATGTCATGTTTCCCCCTAAAAAATTAAAAATGGGAGGGCTTGTTAGTGATTTTTAATCCTCTAAGACTCGTCACTAAGACACTAGGATGAGAGCATACACCAGTATATCCCTCAAGATTCACACACAAGTATTTAAAATATTAATTAACTGGTTGATTGAATGTGATATATAAAAAATATATTCAATATGGCTTTTAAAAATTCCAATGTCTTTGATAGGCATCCTGTAAAGCAAGTGATTTTGATTTGGTAATCTTGAGGGGTAACCTGTAAGACAATATGTTAGACAAAGACAAAATGTGACTTGGAAAACAAATGGTTAGTTTATTAAAATCAAGTAAGATAAAACTACCACCAAATTTTCCCCTATACAAATCCAAACCAAATGTTAGTCTAATAA
Organism: Torreya grandis; assembly: GCA_037957365.1. NCBI lineage: Eukaryota > Viridiplantae > Streptophyta > Pinopsida > Cupressales > Taxaceae > Torreya > Torreya grandis. The sequence goes on from JARHVA010002341.1 coordinate 374,533, forward strand.
TCCTCAATAAAAACACTAAAAAAGTCATGGGTTTTACATTCTAACTCTTTGAATGAGGGCCAGGATTTGGGGATCTAGTTTGGCATCCCTTAGTGTGTTTAAGGGGAAGTTCCCCTTGTGGGGTTAAGGGGTATCACCCCTTATGGGTCAAGGGGTATTTCCCCTTATGGGGTTTTACCCCTTGATTCCAAAAGTAATTTAAGGTTTACGAGATGTTCAAAATGACTCAAAATTCACTAAACATGGTTTAAAATGCACTCAAAAAAGACAATTTTGGAGGCAAAAAAGAGGGGTTTAGTCCAAAATTTAAGTTATGCAAAATCTCTACTTCAATAAATAAAATTTAAGAGATCCCTTTTTTCTAATGGTCGTGTCCCTACAGGGTAGTGACAACTTCTAAAAAATAGACATGTTGCCTATTCTTACTATCAACAAATAATGAAACAAGACTATATATGAGTCTTATCATAACATTATTCTAATGACAATAACATACTCATTGAAAAAATATTAAAAATCATACAACCTATAATTTCATAGGGATTAAACTATATTAAATTTTTGAAACATCGAGCACCACTTATGACTACCAAAGTATTATTGACTATTTAACAAATAAAATAAATATAAGCTATGACCTAAATTATTATATAAAAAATGGAAGATTTACACAAAATATCATTAAATAAAACTAATCAAAAATCTTATTATTTTATTATTATTATTATTATTATTTATTATTTACTACTAGAAATTTATGTAGGTCTTCTAGATAATTCTAACCATTTTGATATTGAGAAATTAGACTTCTAGTTTCATCAGTATGTGATATGTAAAAGCATTCATAATTTATTTGAAAATATGGACCAAAGATACATGGTAATATATGAATAAAATGGTAGCTTTAATGAGGCTTTAAGGCATTTTCAAAAAATAGGACCTGGCAATATGATTCAATTATACAATGGATTGATGATCTATTGATGAAGATGCCTTTCCCATGGGATGCAACTATTTCAACCAATAAAAGAGATGATATTCTTAAGGTAACAAAAAAGTGTCTAACTTATAAATTTTCCCTTTTTTTAAAGATATTCCTAGCCTACAATTCCTGGCATAATATGCATAGATAGTTTTAATATACCAAATTAGGTTCAAGGTTTGAAACCCAACAACATTTCTTGTATAATATCCCAAATTATGGAAAATATATGTTAGATAGACACCATTTATTCATCCCAATGGTTAGATGAGGGTCTGTTTTAAGAAAACAAAAGACAAAGACTTATAATATATGAGCTATTAGCTTCCAAAATGACAAAGCCATGACTTTTAGCACCAAATTTGATGTTTTGTCATGGGCTCTATAACTATAAGTTAAAAAAATGGGGCATAAACATTCATCAAAGAATTAATGAAAAGGGAATTTTTTTTCATATGTTGTAGCTACACATCGACCTAATGGACATGAATGCAAAGCACAGGGCTATGATTTTTGTTTGATAGAATCCTGAAAATAAATGTGATCTCAAGATATATGAAGGGTGTTGGCTAAATAGGCATTTTGGAAATTGTAAATGGGATTTATGGGTGTAAATATAGACTCTAAAAATTTTCCTTAGGTTTTTAAAATAGGTTATGGTCAGTTATCAATGCATAATGAAAGCATATTTCTTCCGTATATTTGTTGTTACAAGAATCATGATAGATGGGTAAGCCTAAAAGTAGAACTTGACACTGGGAACATTAACTATTTATAGACTACTGAATATATGTATAATGCTAAAATACTTAGATATATATAAGACACCTATAATTTTTTATAAAAATAAGGAATAATATAGTTGATTTTATAAAAAATTACTAATATATGTATAATTAGAAGAACCAGTCCCTAGAGATGGATATGGATGAAAATTTTGAAGTATTTAGCCATAAATATTGATTCAATATGACTTGCAAGCTTGAATAATTACACTTAAGACATAATAATGGTAGCATAAGAGGATGGCTCCCATTGTGGTCACCAAATGTGTGATTAAAAATTTGTAAAATCAAATTTAATATGAAAAGAGATATTAATATATCTCCAAATCCAAGAATCATAAAAATTTTGAGCAATAAGATATAAATTCAAGTAATGAAAAGTATACTTAAAACAATTATACTAGAATTATACCAACATTATAATCCTTTAGATAATGATCATGCTCTAAATTGATAGAATTTTTACTTAATGGATTACTCGTAAACTCAAAATTTTGACACCATTTGTTGGCTTAATGAATTTGATAAGTAGACTAGTTTGGCATGACAAGATCATAGATTTCATAATTAAATTCAATGGATAATGGATTATTGGATGATTATAGACTTGAGCAGATTATTAGATGGATTACTGGGTTTTGGGTTAATATATTTTGTGCATATTCAACTCATTATTCCAAGTGGAAGGAGATGGTAGGTATAAATAGAGAAAAGAGGAGGGAATAAATGGGAGTTAAAAATTCCAAAGAATCCTCTAGATTTATAGGTTTCTAGAGAGGAGGGATATGATAGTGTAGGATTCTAGAATTTGATATTTCTATAATCCATTATGGGGATTAATGATGATTAGAGGAAGGTTAGATTAGTTTAGAAGAAGGGTTAGGTGAGGAATAGGGGGTAGGCTTGTATAAAATCCTAGGAGTAGGTAGCTAGGTGGGTTATGGGAAGTTTAAACTCCCACATAATGGATATGTTAGAATTAGTTAACAAATAATACATGATTAGAAGAATTAATTGATTTGTGGGATGATATAATGTCAGTGCATGGATATGAATAATTAAAGGGGTGTTAAAATAACTACTAGGATGATTAGTAAGGATAATTTAGAATAAATTATATGTAATTTGAGATGTGATTAGATGAAACTAGCAATGTTAGTGCCAAAATTATCAAGATAGTGAAGGTGAGAAAATTTAGACGCATACATTTCCAGTTGTATCAGCCTGGTTGATATCATCAACGTAGAGTTCAAGGTTAGTTCTAAGTATTGGATCCATATTTAGATTGGTCAATTTCATTCCCATACCATATAACACACTCATATACTATGTGTGTGCTCACATTTATTCTCTTAAGTAGTAAAATAAGGAGTTAGAGGTTATAGTCTTATCTTGGAGATATATTCTTTCTTATGGTCTTTGAATCTCAATAGGAGGAGTCATATTGAGGATGTGTTCTAGTATTTGGAGTCCTCAATGAAGGATATCTAGGTGACATCATTGCTTTACCAACATAACCTATTCTTTTATATATTCCCTCCCCTCCCCTTTATATGATTTTGGATATATAAGGATATGGGGATATGGGGTCTTCTTGTTTCCATTTATGGTATTCAATCTAAAACATCTCTTGTAAATTGCCACTAGAGCTAAAGGGGGAGACTGAGGTGCCAACAAGTCCACCCAAATGTAAGTATTTATATCCCTAAGTCTCTTTTATTCATTTACATAGTAGGCTATATATTTATTTACTCATTGATGTTGTATATGTGTTATTTATATTTTATTATGTTACTCCTTATATTTAATAAAATGGTATATTTATAGGGTTGTTTAGGTTTTCCATATGTCACCTTAGGTTGCATATACCACTCATTGGTTGACCATTTCATTACTTATCTTATTATTATTTTAATACCTATAGCTATCTTAGATCTAGGTTACCCTTGCTCATCAATTCCTTACATGTGGTATCCTTATTATATCTTTGATACACCCCTTTGTTATCATTGTTACAATAACTCATATATATTTATCCTTAATGAGAGATATAACCCATGTCATAGGCTTGGGATATTTATCCTTACATTTGAGTGTACATTATCTTATGCTAGTTCTATGATTATTAGAGGTCCTTACCTACTCTTCTGAAGATACATAGGCTATATTGTTATGATATTATTTATATCGTAGACTATTAAGAGAAAGAGGATAGTTACAAGTCCTTTTAGCTCATGAATACATTCATGTGTACCCAACATGAATCTTATCCCACATCTAGTTAGATCAATATGTTGAACCCAATGTGAATCTTATCCCACCTCTATTGGTACGACCTTTTTTATCCTAGTATATTGAGATAAAGAGAATTGTCATAGGTCATCATAGCCCATACATAGTAAATTTTTTTGAGACCATGCTATAGTGGTGAGGAAGAATCATGAATGTATGGTTGAGATGGTGATAATAACTTCTTAATTTATTGAAAATTCAAGGGAGGGTGTATGTGAATTTGATTGTTTTGATTGGGGGATTTAATTTTAGATTGGGAAGGCTTATTTTAAAAGGAATTAGTAATGATTACATCGGTTGAGGTTTGAAAATATTCATTTTTGATGTTTTTTGACAGTTTAAATTCAGTCGTGAGGAAATTTTATCTTTTTTATTGATTAGAAGCCTATTTTGAAGAATGAGCAAAGAGGATCCTAACTTTATATTGAAGAGGGGCATTAAGAGTAGTAACAAAGAGTTTGGATATATTTTTCCTCTCATGTTATGGTATGTTCTATGCACTAAATATTTTATAATTTTGATTAAATCATGGGTGGATTCATTAGAAACTTGTTTAACATTAATTACTTTTGTAAGGCTATTATCAAAAACCTCATTATGTTGGAGTTCCTTAACTAAAGTATTGATTAAATCCTCTATTTTTTTAATGGATCAAACCTCATTACATTGGAGGAATTCTTCCAATATATATAAACACAATGAAGGGATCTAAAGTCTCATTTTTTTCAAAAAAAACATATTATTTTTAATTAGAGTTGAGGAATAATAATTCTATTGGTGTCTCTAAGAAGAGGAGGGATGTAATTTTGCCTTGGTTGATTCATGAAAAATTCAAGAGCTTGACATCAAATTCTAAGATATGATTTTGCCTTTGAAGGATTTGACTACTATTGGATGCTTTCATAAGGGCCATTTGTGCAAGGAATTTTGAAGTATCTAGAGGAGGATTCAAATTATCGATGGGATTTTGAGAGGAATTAGGTGGAGGATTCCAAACATTGGTGTTGGTTACCCTAGTTGATGTAATAGGTGGGGGAATTTTACTAAGAATATTATTATTTCTTGGGGTATTAATGGTGTTGTCATAAAGATTCTTAACAAGATTATTAGGATATCCTATATTTGAATTTTGGCTAACTTAAACCATTTTACATTCAATATATCTCAATTGAGTTTGAAATAAGTTACACCATGAGTAATTATCATTAATGGTGGGGAAGGCATGAATGAAAGAGCAACCCATGTAGAATATAAATTGGTAAAGACTCACTAGAAAAATCCTAAGATGAGACATCATGATGAAAATTTGAAACAAGGTGAAAAAGAAGGGATTAAAAAATTGGGATTGTATCAACATGGTCAATGCAATTATAAGCATAAGTGTGTATAAATAAATTTTATCGAGTTAACCAACATAATAGTAAATATAATTAAGAAACACAAAACTATACCATGTTATCCAATACAATATGATTGAAATAATGAATTATATCAGGCTGACCAGTATAATTGGTGAAGACATAAAATTATATCAAGTTGGCCAATACAGTCAAGAAAATATGGAAAACTATATTGAGATAACTAATACAATTATATAAATAGGATAAATAGGATAAAATTAGGCTAAAATCTTCACTAAAATGTATTATTATAGTGAATATGATGCTAAGAATCAAAAAAGTGAAAATGATCCAACTAGAGGTGGGATAAGATTCATGTCAAGTTTACCATAATATATGCATAGGCTAAGATGACCTATAATAATCCTCTTTCTTTCAATATACCAGGATATAAATAAATTCATAACAATATACTATACGTATACTTGTAAGATCAGGTAAGACCTAGAATAACCATAGACATATCAAAGGTTAATCTACACTCAAATTTCAAGAGGAAAGGGTTCCAAAGCCTAAGCCTATGACATGGAGTATAACTCTCACTAGGGATAAATATAGATAAGTGATTGTAATATTGATTAAAAATGGATGTGTCAAATATATAATTGGGATACTTTATGCAAGGAACAAATGAACAAGGGTAACCTAGATCCAAGATAAGTGGTGCAATGGTCAATCAATGGGTAGTCTATGTAACCTAAGGTGACTAATGGAAAGTTTAAGAAACCGTGTATCTATATCATTTTATTATGTATAAGTATGATCATAAAAAAAGGATAAAAAACACACCTATAACATAAATGAGTAAATTAGTATCTAATCTACTAATTAAAAAAAGGAAATAGAGTAACCATAGAGAATCCACTTACCTTTGGGTGGACTTTTTGGTGCCTCATATCTTCCTTTGGCTCAAGTGGAAATTTAAAATATATTTTATAGGTTGAAGACCTCAAAGGGAAAAAATAAGACCAATAATATTAGGACACTTGTTGAGATTCAAAGATCATAAGTAAATACTAGACCTCCAAGATAAGATTCTAACCTCTAACTCCTTATTTTAATACTTAAGAGAAGAAATTTGATCACAAGTAGATAAACTATGTGTTATATAGTTTGGGAGTGAAATATTACCCATATATATAATTATATATAGACTGATAATAATGAACGTATGACATATATATATATATATATATATATATATATATATATATATATATATATATATATATATATATATATATATATATATATATATATATGTCATACCTTCATTATTATCAGTCTAACCTCCTCTAAGTCTCTTTCCATTTTACCTCTCTATCTACTATCTATTCAGTCTTGTTAGCCACCATATATCCTATAATATCAACCATGATAATAAATTCTATTTCATACTTGTCTCTCCATGTAATATATTGACCTGGCTGATATAGTTATGATTCCTACCTCTATTATTTTTATTTTATCACCTTGATCGATATAATACTATATTAGCCAACATTTTTTTGATTGTATTGACTTGGTTGATATTATCATCTTATAGTTTAGGGTTATTTTAGGTTATTGTCCTTCACCTATAAGATAATATCAACCATACCCTAATATCCCTTGATTTTAGACCTTCACATTTCTTAATGTGACATTCTCATGTCCCTTATTTGTGTCCCTTGGCCTTATCTATTTTGACTCTTTCATGTCCCTTATATTTGGCCCTTGGCCTTATGTGTGATATTAAGTGATATTATGTGTGACATTGAGTGATATTATGTGTGCCTTTATTGTGTACATTATAAATATAACATTGTTTATTGATCTTATTGATTTTGTTGAGTTTTTAGGTGTCATGATCCATATCAAAACCTCTTATTTGTGTGTGATGCCATGATTCACAACATGCACCTTTCTTATTAGTTAGTCTTATTCAGTGCATATATTAGTGATGGTTACTACTATGTGTTTATAGCATAGTGATGTATATGTCATCAAGGCATGTATGAAACATATATAATTTGAAGTATATAATTTTCATGTCAATATATATACTTCAAATTATATATGTTTCATACATGCCTTGATGACATATACATCACTATGCTGACATATTATCCATATGTTGGCATGTGTCTACATGATTACATATGTATACATGATATATTTAACTCTTTATTTTTATATGAGTGACTTTTAGGCTACATGCCTCACCTTAAAAGGGGGGCATATTGGTGGGTTTATCATAGATACTTAGGCCTTAATGATCAAAATATTCAAATTTTAGAACAAAATATAGGATTCAAAGATTGTAAAGTGGTTTAGATATTAGATTGATTAAGATATGGGATATATATTTACACATTGATACAAATATGGTGGTATATGCCATGCATATGCACTCATTTTACAAAGACATGACTTACATATTATAGATTCATATACACTTGGAAGCAACATATGTAATGCATGTGTACATGGTTTTATAGGGATAATAATTATAGGTTTTCCATAATAATACACTTAAAATATAGTTTCTTAGATTTATAATTTATATTCATAACATTATATACCTATTCATGCACATATACACTATGAAAATTTATAGTTGGTAGTAATTCATGGGGCTTGATATTTGTTCATACACATATATGCTATGATATTTTACAGTTGGTACCAATTCATGGGGAATGATACTTTTTCATGTGCATATACACTATGATAATTTATAGTTTACACTAATTCATTGGGAATGATAATTTTTCATGCACATATACATGATAATAGTTTACATTTTCCATTAATTCATGGGGCATGATACTTGTTCATGAACATATACACATTATTAGTTTATAATGTTTTCACATAAGCACTGTTACAATTATTTATTTGTAAAACATATTCGGTGGTACCTAGAAGTGAGTAACCTTAAATATATAATTCTATTAGTAAAATTTTATTCATGTTACTTGAGGTAATGTGTTTGAGGTTAAACGACACTCTACGGACTTAGAAATACTCATAGTGAGCTCAATATGTGGCTCCCACCTTTCATATGAGGTTTACAAGATCAATGCAAGATTAGTTACTTATTACATTTGAGGTTTAGTGATGCTCAATTACCTTAGCACTACCCCTCAATCATATGGGTTGAGAAATTTATTTTATCAACCCATGTGATTGCATTAGCTACATAAAATTTGAACTTGCTTAGCCCCAATTCTCCAAATAGTTCAATAAGAGGAACCAATATCCAATGATTCAATAAGAAAGCATCTTCTCCAATAAGTTATAGGGTAATCAAGTTTCACCCATATAAAAGTGTACTCATTCCTTTCTCTTAACACTTTTAAAATTTTAATTATAGTTCAAATTTCATATTTTATTTTATGGATATTAACTACAACATGTTCATTGTAGGTTTGCATGGATTAAGCTACACATTTGAAGCATCTCCCAAATACAAAGTGTGTTGTTCACACTCAGGTGCATATTCTTCCTTTTACTCTAGTATTTTATTAGTTTTTTATATTATAATAAAAGGGGGGAAATCATATATTCTAAAATCTAGAATTATACATTTGGAAATTCTAATTTTTAACTACCTTAACCCTACATGACTTGTGCATATATACATGATTCCAATTTTCCATTCCCTCACATACTCATGCTATCAATTGGTCCAATCTTTATAAGTGGTTTTTAGTCACCTACAAGAATTCCCCTAATTTTGTGCCAAACTATTAAAATATCATACTTATGCATACATATATCATCATATCAATATTCATATCTCTTGGATAGTAATGTTAGACTTATAACATATCATCTGGTGGATTTTTCCTTCACCATAAATTGTCATATTTCAATATCAAATCAATCCTATATTTTTTCCCATCTCCCTAACATATCAGTGGCATTATAAATTAACCAAAGAGTCAGATAAATACAAAATAAGTTTAGGCTTATTGAGCATGGGGAAAGCCTCTAACAAACATCTATCATGTATATTTAAACACCTATAAAATTAAAATAATTGTCCTAATATTCCCAAATTATAGATCATTTAAAAGGAGTAGGTCTTAGCCAAGTTTGAATCACCTTAAAGCCAAGACAAAGTTTCCATTTTCCAAGTGTAAAAAACTAGATCAAGAGTTACATACATTCAAGAAGCACTAATTTCACACATATACCTAACATGGAGAACTGCATGTTGTATAAATTCCCTCTTTATAATATTAGAGTTATAATAAGTGATTAATCATTCAATATGGAGTGGTTAGGGTCAGTTCCACCCCCATTTCCTCCCATTTTGTAGGTCTAATTTTATCATTTCAAGTGGACCTAGGGATTCAATTGAAAGAGACATATTTTTAGGATTCATGTGCATAATCAAACCTCAAGATTGTACACATAATCATAATATAATAATTTAATTTGTCTAGTACTTGAGTTGAAGTGTGAGATTTACACATAAAAACCATTAGACTCAAAACATGGTTACCGATAGTATCAACCTTATGTTGATGATACCATCTAGGCACACACAAATGTTTATAACCTAATCTGAATGACTTACAATCTAATTTCATTATTACACTACCACCTACCTATAATCTTGGTTCTGTATATATAAATTAACCATTAAGTATCTTATCCCCTTATTTAATTTTTCATATTTATCATATTTGATTTATAAATCTAATTCTTTCTATTAAATATATATTTATGATTCATTATAACACAATAATTTGAATTATTACAATAGTTTATATCTTATTTAGGACTAGCATTAATTTAAAATATGGTAAAATAATAAAAAGATGCCTTTAACTACTATCTTTTGGATATATGAATTTGTAGATTCCTTGTCTCAAAAGGGGAGCATATAATGTGGCTAGTCTTAGAGATTAATTATTCATAGTTATATAAAATTTAGATTTTATACATATGACTTTATAATGGCACATATTACTTTAGAATGCTACATGTTTAAATGGATGATTACAAGGTTTATT